>CABFOW010008975.1:0-15744 GCA_902141385.1 Timema californicum | reverse complement strand
TAATAATAATAATAATAATAATAATAATAATACATGAAATTTGGGCTGTACCTGTTCATACTTTAGCATCAATGTGTTTGTTACGACAGGTTATCCAGCGACCTAAAACGGGGTAAAGTCATGTAAGAGTCAGGGAACGTGAACTAATTTCTGGAATTTCCACTAAAAAAATACACAACTTTTATTTATAATAGTAAAAATATCATATTTCTTCCAGTTAAGACGTATACACCTCGAATCTATTTAACACAGATTTCCCATTTGACCATTCTAATCTTAATTCTCAAGGTCAACGTGTGATTTTCAAGTTGTTTTTTCACCCGTCTACCGCAGTCAAAGTTGAGTCATGAGTTGTGCTATGTGCAAGAAATGATCACATTATAGGAAGTAGAAACTAAAAAAAAAAAATTTGTCGCTTTACTGGTATAAGGTGGTCTTTTAATTGTCTTAATATTATCTCACTGAAATCTAACTTGGATGGCGGGACCCGGCAGGCCAGCGCTTTAGGCTGATATCTTCAAACAGTTCCTTGTGTGCAGGCCCGGATTAAGGCACACAGTGGCCCCCGAGGTTAGGGGCCCCCCCACACACCTGGCAAATAAATTANCCCGGCAGGCCAGCGCTTTAGGCTGATATCTTCAAACAGTTCCTTGTGTGCAGGCCCGGATTAAGGCACACAGTGGCCCCCGAGGTTAGGGGCCCCCCCACACACCTGGCAAATAAATTACTTTGACCTGTCATATTTATTTTGTGATACTATTATATTGCAATATATATATATTTATTTATTTCAAACTAATCTAGGAAGGAATTCTCTGATCAAAGGGCGCTGGCAGCCTGGCATTATGTGGAGTCCGACAGTCCATGCATAAAAATTAACGCAACCTTTGCTTTTGGCAAACCTGAAAAAAAGTTTGTCTATAAATAAAATCATCCATGTATGATGTATTGTTTTATATGTGAGATTCATAATCATTCGTTGAAGAACTAACCTCTAAGGGCCCCAAGTTCTACTTGGCACAGGGGCCCCAAAAGTGTTACTCCTGGACTGATTATGTAACATCATTTCAAAATGGGTATGCGTCAAAAAATAATATTACCTTAAATTGCAATCTTAATTTTTTTTTTTAAATATAGTAACAGAAAAAGTTGGAAATTGGTTCTGGAAAACCTGAAAAAGTCAGGTAAAGTGGTTTTCCTAATGCCATCTGTCTGTCTGTCTCTCGGGCTAGATTCGAAACTATTTTACCTATTGGCCTTAAACTTTGTATCTGGGGTTTTGCTAAGGACCCCCTGAGGTGATTTTGGAATTTGATGTATAACCTTATATTCAAGGGTAGTTTACTGAAGGTCGAAAGAAAGAAAAAAATGGAGTTTCTTGAAATTCGCTCTAATACTTTTAATTAAAATTTATATCTAGAAACTATTTTTTACTATAAACAAAATGTAAATTCTCCTTTTCTCATGAAAATAACTTCGAGAGTACTTTACATGAGGAAAACTTTCTAATTTTTATCATTTCTACGCAACTATTTTGAGATATGAAATATCTTATCGTTGTAAAGTTGTAATACTATTAAAGATAAGAATCATTTATTTGAAATATATTTTTATAAGACCAATAGTTTCTTAGCTATAATCAAATATACATACTTTTCATTTAACACCTTTTAAAATGGATTTGATTCTTACACTCTTTGGTGGACAAAGATGTTTCTCTTTTTTCAATTTTTATGTAACAGTGTTCCTAGTTCTTAATGCCATAGAGTAAGGAAGTAACAATGGATATTATTTCATTTATGGTGTAGTGTTTCTAGGACAATGTATATACCTATTATTTCGTTTCACAATTCTTACGAGTTTTTAGTAAATGTCTAAAAGCGAGAAAAAGTCTGTGCGCTGCACGGTACCAACTTGTTTTCCTTCTCTGTGTATTTAGATACAGGGATAAAATATTAATAAATCGGTATTACTCGTAATACCATGCATAAAAACAGTTTACATCGTAAACAATACTAACCTAAATATCATGTTCAACTTCTAAATGCTAGTTTATTAAATTTATATGCAATATTTTGTAAACAGTTTTGATTAATTTTGTATACTTGGCAACGTTGTTATTTTAACTTTAGTTAAGGGGTGTGGTGAGAAGAAGGATTTGTGAGGTTTTGTTGGAAAATGGGGTGGGGTGGATGTTAGCACTCGACAAGATTTCTAAGAAAGATAATCAGTCATTTAACTGACTTAAAACCTTTTAATCACGGGCTTTCAGTAAGAACTAGTTCACGTACAAAGAACACAATATGCCATTATATATTATATATATTTATATATATATATATTATTATATATATATATTTATATATATATATATGTATATATATGTATATATATATATATATGTGTGTGTGTGTGTGTGAATGCAATCACACTGAAGAAAATGTACTTTATTTGGATTGTAAGAACATTTGACTCTGAATTATTACAAATATTTGTGTGCGCGACAGCTTAATGTTGAACTTAAAGATTGGCAGGTCACGTCCCCTTCCTACACAACAAGGTTGTGGACTGAATGGCCAGAAGAGTATATTTTTCTGATATATAATTTGAGAGAATTCCTTCTGGAATATTCTTATTTATTTCTACTTTGCCATGCTTCCATCAGCTTCCAGAAAGGAGGGAGAAGGACAGAGTATGGTATTTCACCATTATTCGAAAGAGGGGGGGGGTATGGTATTTCACCATTATTCGAAAGAGGGGGGAGGGAGGGAGGCAGCGAACATAAGAGCTATTTTGGTTGGTGACAATAATTCGTTGTAAATAACATAAAAATAAATAAATTATCTCCCAGGTGTGTGAACATATTTTCTAACACATGTGAATGCATCTAGTTTAATAGTCTGTAATTAATAATTAATTTGAAATATGATTGGGGCTTTTGATTGTAATTACTACTAAATGAAAAATCTATTTCATTACAATACCCACTATTACTCTAATTTAGCACATTTGTCCCTGTCGGGTATACTAATCTCAATTCTCAAAGTCAACAAGTGATTTTCGTGACGTCTTTCCAGCGCTCTACTGCGCGTATTTAGCCAAAGCTTCGTCATGGCTATGAACATTCGACTATGTTATACGAAGAAGTTAGGGTGACCTGGCGGTCTAGGGGTAAGGTGTCGGACTTCTGTACCGAGGTCCGGGGTTCAAACCTCAGTCCCGACACAGATTTATCTGATTACCAAACCCTTTCTTCACCTCTGACAATCCAAAAATAAAATGTAGTTTTAGCTTTTGAAAATAAAGTTGTTGAAGAGTGAAGTGAAGGGAAGGAAATCAAAATTTTATCATTCTCATCTTCGTTAACTCGGATATTGACAATTCCAAGCTGTTAATAGCCTATTGCAGCCAAATCTCCAACATACAATTTTATTTTTTCATAAAAAATAAAGTAAATACTGCAGAGTGATGATGAGGTTCTCAAGCCCCCCATATCATCCATTGTTGGGCGCCCATGTATTGTGACAGTTTTGGTATTAAAATACATTGTTGTGTACTGGGTGACGTAGGCCAGTGTGGTCCAACTGTGGCCCGCGGTACCAATGCAGCCCGCGCTCAGGGAAAATGTGGTCCTCACAGTATCCTGGTCGGAAATTAAAGGGGAACGCTCGGTGGAAGATGTTAAATAGACAATGATTCAAACTATAGTATTTATTTAAAAAAAAGTCATGATCGCATGCATTTATTTGATTAATAAAAATATGTGGAACCATATATATATAATATTAAATTATTTTGTGAAAGTGTGTATGCTTGGAAATCTCATAATACATATTTGGGAGATTAATAAACTTATTTTTGGTAGTAAAATTTGAAAGATTCTAGCAACCAAAACTACAATATATATAAAAAGTACCTATTGAAAATGGTTTATTAAGTGTTGTTTATATAAAGTTATTGGTAATACTAAAACTATTTTTGTCCCGCGGCGCAAACTTTTAATCAGATTTGGCCCTTGTGATGAAAAACGTTAGCCCACCCTGACTTAAACAATGACATAACCTATATTACCCCAAGTGACGCTAACTTTATATTATCTTTACATTGGGTGCAAACACCTGTGTGATTTAGCGACGTGTTACGCCTGCTATCGAAAGAAAGGTATCGATACTGTTGTCAAAAAAGTATCGGAAGAAAAATATCGACACTATACTAGTATCGATAACAGTATCAGGATCAAAATTATAATCTGGAAAAATGTGTTTTTATCTAGTAATAATAATTTCAACGTTTGCATCATAATTGTATTTTTATATTTATTTAAACACTGAAAATTATAATGATTCAACCATATTATAGTAAAGTTAGGTCTATCGCGTCTATGTTATGTGTTGGAACTTGACAGGTAGTATTTTATGATAAATATTATGAAAGGTTTTACCATACCAGCTTTCAAAACGTCTGTGAAAATGTAGCTGATGGAACTTTATTTAATATGATATTTGGTTATATTTTTTCAATCTATTTTGTGCCCTTCTTTAACTAGCTACTAAAGTTGGTGAAAGAACGGCTACGAACCCTGTCAAGCTAAAAGATATTGGATGCTAGAGTTTCTTCTTGCTTGTCATTCAGAAACTGAGTGAGAATTGAGAACTAGTGTCGCGAGGTAATCTTGCTACCGTCCAGAGTAAACCTCGTCTGGAATGATTATCTTGTAATGGGGAGGTCGGGGTTCGACCAGGTGTACTTAGAGTGTATTGGTCAGTGCACCTGGCTACGAACTTAAGGGGGGGGATTACAGGTTCGATTCCCGGCTGGTACCTTGGGTATTTTTCCATAAAGGGGAATAACCCCAACAGTCACCAAGGTTTGGTTAATTAAGTTTGGTTGTTTAAGTGTTTCCACTGGTTCTACAGCCTCATACTCACTATAGACATAATCTCATCTGATCAGGACATGGAAAGAGCCTCCACGGAAAGGATGTACGATTAGTATATTCGGGCATTCCGTGGGAAATGGTACATTAGTACTGGATAATCTTTTCACTACTGGGTTACGATTGTATTATTATTATTATTATTATTAGCACCGCGTCTTACTACCCATTCGGATTATACGCACTTACGCTAATGTGTAATGGTAGGGTGATTGTGAGATGAAAGAGAGGACCTACAGTTTAACGTGGAATCCGAACCACGGTGGAGTCCGGGCATTCCCCACATTCACAAGATGTCTTGTCAGAGGTGAAGGAAGGGTTTGGTAATCAGATAAATCTGTGCCAGAACCGAGGATTGAACCCCGGCCACCAGCACAGAAGTCTGACACCTTACCCCTAGACCGCCAGGTCACCTGATTGTAGTAGATCAAACGCGCAATATTACAGATACTTGAAAGGTTTACCTGCCCCGTCCCTATCCTATGTGGTCTTTCAATCCTCCTTCACGTAAATTCTGGTACTCGTACACTTCGTACAAACCCCACCTTCCTCATCCCCAATCCCATCAGAGTGAATGTTCGGATCTGTCGGAAGGCAGGGGGATGTGGTGCACACATAAAAAAAAGAGCCTCTATGTAAGAACCGCCTCGATTTGTGCTCTATTGAACCTCCTGTGGCTTCAATTGACAGTAATTGTCCTGAATTAGGCGGAGCACTACTTCGCTTGGTGCAGGCCGCACTATCTTCATCAAGACTTCTCTTCCTTTCAACAACATTCAAACATTAGTTCTAATGAACAACTCTGGTTGGAAAGTTCTTCCAAGATCAACTTGACTATACATTCCCATTCAGAGGCGACGGAACTTTTTTAACGAGGGGAAGAGGGGGGGGGGCAAAATTAAGTTATGTCCATCCTAGGTTAAGCTGAGTAAAAAAAAGTACATGAACATTTCTTAGCATGATTATCACTTAGCCACTCTTTGATAGGTTCTATATGTATAAGTGATGTATGTAGGTATATATATAAATGAACGTTGGAAAAAAGTTGAAGAAAAGTAAAAACCAATGTAAAGACAATTTCTTGGTCCCGGCCTTAGGCACGCGATATTTAGTAACTAATAAGATTCAATTTCCATTAACGTAATTGTACAGTCGTCACTATTTCAGCTCGATTGTTTTGATTTTTTTTTAATACATAAGCACTGTGTCCTACTACCTGTTTAGGTTATACGCATATTTATTATTTAAGGTAATGAGCTAGGGTTGAAGAAGGTTGAATTTAGAGGAATTGTACGTGAAGGGAGGGTGGAAAACTATTTGGGAAAAAATCACTCCTTACATCCGACCGGGATTCGAACATATATTTCCCTATCATCTGCATTGGTTTTTTTTAAATTGATAGTTTCAATATATGGTCATAATTATATTGATCAAATAATTGGAGCTTGTTTGAATTAAAGCTTTGTTTTTAAATAGGCTACACTTATCTTCCTTTCTCCTACATAAAACAATATATTATGAACTCGTTGGATTAATGTGTGAATGTTAAGAACATGTTATGAAATTAACTATAAAGAATGAGTCTTATCAAACTTATTGAATGTTACTGGTCACGAGTAATCATGATTAAATCGTTGCACAATTGTTCTTAAAACTTACCCCCCTCACAAGCACAACAATAGATCAAGGGAAGGGAGGTGGAAAGGGGACAACGCACCCATGGTCTACCTAGTTCCGGTACGGAGGGGAGTGGAAAGGGGACAATGAACCCATGGTATACCTATTTCCGGTACGGAGGGGAGCGGAAAGGGGACAATGCACCCATGGTCTACCTAGTTACGGTACGGAGGGGAGTGGAAAGGGGACAATGCACCCATGGTCTACCTAGTTCCGGTACTGAAGGGAGTGAAAAGGGGACAATGCACCTATGATCTACCTAGTTCCGGTACGTAGGGAGGTGGAAAGGGGACAATGCACCCATGGTCCACCAAGTTCCGGTACTGAGGGGAGTGGAAAGGGGACAATGCACCCATGGTATACCAAGTTCCGGTGTGGAGGGAGGTGGAAAGGGGAAAATGCACCTATGATATACCAAGTTCCGGTGTTGAGGGAGGTGGAAAGGGGACAATGCACCCATGATATACCAAGTTCCGGTGTGGAGGGAGGTGGAAAGGGGACAATGCACCCATGGTATACCTAGTTCCGGTGTTGAGGGAGGTGGAAAGGGGACAATGTACCTATGGTCTACCTAGTTCCGGTACGGAGGGAGGTGGAAAGGGGACAATGCACTCATGGTCTACCTAGTTCCGGTACTGAAGGGAGTGAAAAGGGGACAATGCACCTATGATCTACCTAGTTCCTGTACGGAGGGAGGTGGAAAGGGGACAATGCACCCATGGTTCACCAAGTTCCGGTGCGGAGGGGAGTGGAAAGAGGACAATGCACCCATGATCTACCTAGTTCCGGTGTGGAGGGAGGTGGAAAGGGGACAATGCACCCATGGTCTACCTAGTTCCGGTGTTGAAGGAGGTGGAAAGGGGACAATGAACCCATGGTCCACCTAGTTCCGGTGCAGAAGGGAGTGGAAAGGGGACAATGCACCCATGGTCTACCTAGTTCCAGTGCAGAGGGAGGTGGAAAGGGGACAATGCACCCATGGTCTACCTAGTTCCGGTGCAGAGGGGAGTGGAAAGGGGACAATGCACCCGTGGTCCACCTAGTTCCGGTGCAGAGGGAGGTGGAAAGGGGACAATGCACCCATGGTCTACATAGTTCCGGTGCAGAGGGGAGTGGAAAGGGGACAATGAACCCATGGTCCACCTAGTTCCGGTGCAGAGGGAGGTGGAAAGGGGACAATGCACCCATGGTCTACCTAGTTCCGGTGTGGAGGGGAGTGGAAAGGGGACAATGCACCCATGGTCTACCTAGTTCCGGTGCAGAGGGGAGTGGAAAGGGGACAATGCACCCATGGTCTACCTAGTTCCGGTGCAGAAGGGAGTGGAAAGGGGACAATGCACCCATGGTCTACATAGTTCCAGTGCAGAGGGAGGTGGAAAGGGGACAATGCACCCATGGTCTACCTAGTTCCGGTGCAGAGGGGAGTGGAAAGGGGACAATGCACCCGTGGTCCACCTAGTTCCGGTGCAGAGGGAGGTGGAAAGGGGACAATGCACCCATGGTCTACCTAGTTCCGGTACGGAGGGAGGTGGAAAGGGGCCAATGCACCCATGGTCTACATGGTTCCGGCACCTATGTTCCTATTCTAAAATTAAGTCAAATGGGATGTGCATATTCTGGACAAACTTCTACTTCCTTCATAAACAATATTCCGCAAACAAAATAAACCAGAAGAATCTAAAAACCATGAGCCAAAATCAATAAAACTCTTAAGACCCCAATGTTATAATTAGCAAACCACCCCAAGCAATCCCTCCTTACATGAGCTACAGAACAGTAAGTGATTATTATTTTTTTAACAAGGGAGTTTTGTTTGCGTCATTTTATGGTTTTTGTATTTCTCAAATAAAACCAATTAAATTAAATTTATGTTATACAATCATAAAATATTGATCTATTTGATTTAGAATTCGTACTGTTAAACTCACATTTTAAATTTAATAGATTAAAAATTATTTAAATTATTTAGAAACTATCCGTTTCAGTGGTTGTATTATCTCAGGCGTCACTTTCACAATATACTAAGCTCCCGATTACGGGGATATTGGGGGTTAATTTCCGGTCGGGTGTACCGAGGGAGGGTTTCCAATCTCCCTCCAAGCAAATGGGGATACAATTCCTCTACATGGAACCTTTTCACCCCTAACACATTAACCAAGTTAGTATGTATGTGTTCTTATAACCCAAATGGGAGACTTTAACTAAACATAAATTGAAAATATTGAGAAACTAATATTGAAGGTCAAACCTGTTTGGAATATTGATAAAGTCTGATTTAGATAGGGAGAATTTTTTGCTGTTTTTTGTAGACAGTAATGAAAGCTAGTAAATTAATTTTAATATATAATCTTCATCAACTGTTTCCAGCTTGCGGCCATATCAGTTTAGTAAAATGCCTCGGCCTTTCTCTATCATGCCGCCATTCTTACTCCTTTAGTAGCTTTCATTCTTCTTCTCTCACCTGCACATTTCTTGTTATCTGCTCCTCTCATCTCTTTTTTGACCTTCCTCGCGATCTCTTTTCTACGTCCTTAATCTCCACCATTCCCTTTGATATTCTCTCCTTTTTCCTCCTCATTACACAGCCATGCCATCTCAATCTTACTCTCTCTACTGTCTCATGCACATCCTCCTCCTGGATAACTTCATCCTAATCCTGTTTCTTCTTGTGAGTCGTGACAGCCAACACTTTTGATAAATAATATTATTACTAATAATATAACAACAGTTTATAATTGTTAGCGGCAAAAAAAAAAATTTGTCGTTCTGAAAGTCCCTTTCTTCCAGAATAATACAATCTATATATAAATATATTTTATTAGCACCACGTCTTACTACCTGTTCAGGTTATACGCTTATCTACTAATTATAATAGTGGTTTTAGGGATCTTGAAGGTCATATTTAGATGATTTGCGGATTTGCGTGGAGGGAGAGTGAAAAACAATATTTTAAAATGCCACCTTCAGTACACCCTACCTATATTCTATAATCGGCAGTCAAGTCCAGGGTCACATTATTTCTTGAGCTACCCAGATTTTAAAAAAACTGTCATTATTGTTACCTGTACAAAGATAATCACATAACAACTCTTTACAAATGAAGGTGGGTTCTGTGGTAATTCATGTAAGTACAGTATAGTGATTATTTATTTATAAAATTAAATGTAAGTCGACTATAAAAAAAACTTGATGTATAACTTACTCATACTGAGAAAAAATGACATTCACTTTCATCCACAATTTGTTCAGTGTTCGGGTTATTCGCACTTACGCTAATGTGTAATGGTAGGGTGATTGTGAGATTAAATGGAGGACCTACAGCTTAGCGTGGGATCCGAACCACGGTGGAGGCCTGGAATTCCCCACATTAACAAGATGTGTTGTCAGAGGTGAACCCCCGACAGCTTCCAAAGAGGGGCATGGCTGGGCATGTCTGGGTTAATTCTTAAATCCAATACAGCTTTGTAATACACTCTACTACTATTATTATAGGAAAAGGGTGGGTCAAGACAGTGCCCTTAACTTGACACAGTCTCACCAATCCTCTTAATGATGCGCGATTTTATTTGTACAAGTGGGGGGAGGAAGGATTAATAAAATAAAATGCATGCCAGGGGACTCTTCACACCCAATTAAAGGGGGTATGGGGTAAATTTTGACGATTGGATGGTCCTGCCCAAAATATGTTTTAAATTTGGATGTCTCCAGAAGCTATTTAGTGTGGTCCTCGTCTGGATTTTTTTTATTATATGTCTCTAGAAGCTATTTAGATTGGTCCTCACCTAGAAATATTTTGAAAATAGTACGATCCTAGAAGCTATTTTAAGTTTGTTTCTAATCATATCATTTTCAAGAAAAAGAAAGAAGTTAAATACATTTGTAGGGGTAGGGGGTATATTACTCCAGGGGAGCAATGTTCCCTCCTCCCCTAGATAAACGTGGCTCGCTATATTCCTTTCACGGTAGGAATTACTCTCTGAAAGGTCTTTTTTCCTACCAATATACTACTATATAGTAGATTTATGGTAGGGAAAAAGGCCTTTCAGAAGTCAATTCCTACCGTGAATGGAATATACACGAGACATCCTTGAACTCATCGTCTGACCTCGTGGTATATCGCTGATGGAAGGATCGGGAAGTGAAGGGATCTCGAGTGTGATAACCTTTTGATCTGCTTCTAGCCTTTCGAGTTAAATGTTTTCTTATCTCTACTGCTGCTGAAAAATAGTGTCTCGTTAAAGCTGGCACAAAATGAAGTGAAACACTTGGACCAACCATTGTGACCTAATTTGTAAAACAAAACAAAAAGAACATTACTAAAAATAAATATTATAGGGAAATAAAACTAAAATAAGAACATTATTATTATTATTAGCACCGCGTCTTACTACCCGTTCGGGCTATACGCACTTACACTAATGTGAAATGGTAGGGTGATTGTGATATGAAATGGAGGACCTNTATTATTTTTAGCACCGCGTCTTACTACCCGTTCGGGTTATACGCACTTACGCTAATGTGTAATGGTAGGGTGATTGTGAGATGAAATGGAGGACCTACAGTTTAACGTGGAATCCGAACCACGGTGGAGGCCTGGCATTCCCCACATTCACAAGATGTCTTGTCAGAGGTGAAGGAAGGGTTTGGTAATCAGATAAATCTGTGCCGGGACCGAGGATTGAACCCCGGCCGCCAGCACAGAAGTCTGACACCTTACCCCTAGACCACCAGGTCACCTAAAATAAGAACAGTTAAAAGGAATTAGAATAAGCACTTCCTTGAGGTGAGCTATCAAATAATTTTAGAACAGCAATTTCAGGGGTCATTCACATCATTTTTTACCACTAGCTTCCCCCCCTTCTCCCCCTAGTTCCTATGTAACATAAATTAGAATTTAGCCTGATTCCATCCCGCCCCCCTCCCCCCCATCCAACCTGTGTTACATAGCTTTTCACACTAAAAGTAAATGAATGTCATTATTTCATAAGGAAGATGTTGAGACGCTAAAAGAGGGGCTTATATTTAAAAACACTCAGATTTCATTTTAAATCCTGAATATAATTTTTTCAACATTAAAATTCAAGTATAATACTTGGGCTACGCGTCACTATGACGTAGCCCTCCCCCCATGTACCATCATGGTAGACATTATATCTCCCCCCTTCTCCCCTTGTCTATAGATGAAATGTAGTCTAGTTCAGTGTGAATAAACTGGTGGTCCGCAAACCACCACTGGTCCGTGAAATCGTTGCTGCTAGCACGAAAATAAATATGTAATTGAAATTACACTAAGTACTCTTGGAACACGTTATAAAGTTTTGTAATCGTGAACATTTTTAGCCTCGAATTTAATTGACGCTTTACGAGTCTTTACTTTAATGTCTCCATCCTGTGGTCCAGGTTATTATTTTATTCAAGCCATATAGGCCTATTTTCCATTAATCTGCTAGGCTTGTCATAGCTTCGTATGTCTTATAATATAAATTAGGACTAGGACAAACACAACATTCAGTCCACGGCCGTTAAAGGCTAAACCCGCATTTCATCAATGGTCAATTGTCCTGCCATGACGGGAATTGAACCAAGGACCCTTATATCAGTATATAAACACGCCACCGACTGAGTTAAGGTGTCAGATTAGTTCTATGAACCTCCGAACGCAAGAAAGTGTGTCTTGCAATTCTGTCTGTCCTTGGGGCTATAGTCCAAACAATTTGATTAATTATTTTCGAACTTGTTACTATATAGCCACACCTACATGAGTATTTTTATTTGGACTCTAACCCTCAATCTATGGGTGATCTGTTGATATCTGATTTTTGAAAATTAGATAAAATGTCCATGTTAAAGCTCTTGTTTCAAATGAATATCTAGACATGACAGATAATACTGTGTTTGTTTTTCAGCGAGAAATTTGTTTGGGGGTGGCTTAGAATTAACACTTGACTTATTTTTTTTCGGTGGATCTCTAGTTTAAAAAATAGATTGAAAAGTTTTTTAGATAATAAATAAGAATGTATGTTATCCGCTTCGATGGCCACATGGTATAAGGTGCTACTCTCGCAGTAGACTTGACAGTAGATGACGGGGAGATCAAGGTTCGAATATCGGGGTGTAATGAAAGAGTTTTTTCTCAAAATAGTTTTCCACTCTCCTTTCACTAAAATGTGGGTACACTTTCCATAAATATAACATTGTTCATTCCTAAAACATTAACTTAATTACTAGCTAAGCGTATAACTAAAACGCGGTGCTAAAAAAAGTATGTTCATATTTATAAAAAAAATTGAAGGTAATTACTAAGTAGCTCTCGACTTTTTTTAAAATTTCATCCCAACACTATTTTAGGCTTTATGAGAAAGTATGCAATTGTGTCGTACAGTTCTACTTTTTAATATCAAGACAGATTATTTTAATCATGAAAATGTTTGACCTTGTGATTATTATCAATCCTTAAGTTTTATGTAGATTTTACTATTTTTTATCTCCCTATGTCTGTCTGTCCGTCTCTCTGTCTGTACCGGGTCACAAATTTGAAACGGTTTGCTATATTTTACCCTAGCCCTCAAATTAAGATATATATATATATATATATATATAAGGGGTGTTTATTGTGATTAACAATATATTGTGTTTGTTTTTATGACGAAAACGTACTTAAAATTGGTTTACTGAAAACATATTTTTGAACATTTTCTTCCAACTTATAATACACAATATTAGAAAGTTTGTGTAATTGTGTCATAGCTCTTTTTTTTTTTACAGACTAAAATGAGAATATTTTAAGTTACTTTAATAGTTTTGTAGTATTTAGTTCTATCTCTCAAAAGTGAAAGTTACGTATCACATAACTTGACATATGAATAAATGAAAATTGTTTTAATAACTCCTATAAATTGTCTATAAAGAGTTTCTACCTATCGCTATCGTACTGTAGAGGGAATAGGTTTGAATGTAATGTTGGCTTGTGTAATAGCTAGCTTTGTGTGTGCAACCATGGCCATCTAGACCACACTATGGCCAATACAATCTGCAGCTATCATCTGAAAAGCTGTTGTCAAGGCCTTGATTTTCAAAAACAGTTATCAGTAGCTGCGCAACAAAAGTTAAGGCGGAAATTCACGATTCAATTTGGTTTAACAATTCAGTAGATTCAACCAAATTGAAACAATGGTAATGAAAGGTGAATATTTTTAACACATTTCAATGAAATTTACCAATCTAGTTCACTTAAAAATTAATCCACTTATGTATACCAAAATAATTTAGGCACGTAAATGTCATCTTCGACAGTGCCACTTTTTTCTAATTTGTTGACATTGGTTAATTGTGCCGCTGAAAATGCAAATTGGAAGCCATAAGTTTGAAAACGTGAGCAGTTCAAGCACCCGGGAAGTTTGCTGACAATGGATGCCTACTCCGCCAAGGAAATTAGTTCGAGGAATTTCACGGCAGAGGAAGCTTTCAATAAGAAGAGGTTATAGCTGAGCAGCAAGTTGAGTTGGAACTGAGGAAGAAGCTGATGAAATGCTACATTTAGAGCATCGTACTGTATAGAGCAGAAACTTGGACTCTTAGGAAGATGAAACAGAAATACTTGGCGAGCTTTGAAATGTGGTGCTGGACAAGACTTGAAAAGATCCGGTGGACAGACAAATGAAGTCTTAAGAAGAGTGGGTGAGAAGAGAACCATTTTGGAGGTGATTATTCGGTGCAAAGCAAACTGGATCAGACACATGCTTAGGAGGAACTGTCTCCTGCTTCTGCACGACACCAAAGAAGAAAAGGTTGAGGGAAAGAATAACTTAGGAAGGAGGATTCAGATACTAGATGACTTGAAGGAAAGACGCAACTTGTGGGAGAGGAGGCAGAGGACAGGGCCCATTGGCGGTCTAGGTTAACTGACAAAAAGAATTGACCTGTTGTGAGACGGAACACTTAATAATAATATTAATAGTAGTAGTAATAATAATGCGCGAATACTCTTTATTTTTAATTTGATATCAGTCTGTAAGAACCGGAATATTTGATTCAAATATAAATATCTTCATTGCCTTGTCTCGCAATAGTCCTGTTTTTGTACATTTCAGCCTTGTTATTCCAAAGAACTTAATGGTGTTTGTACAAGTCAAGGAAAAATTGAGCTTTTTTTTCTCCATAGGCAATAAATATTAACTATAATATTTTTATCGCCTTTAAAAAACAATTTTCTGGAACAAAACAAGACATCGACGCAACTGAAATAAAACCTCTCATTGTTTAAGATGCGTGTTTGGACGTGTCCAATTTGGATTAAATCAGCTTCGGTGCCCGTATGGTTTAAGGTTTATACTCTCGCAATAGACTGGCTGCAGATGACGGGGAAATTGGGGTTCGATCCCAGTTGGGTGCACTTAGATTTCTACCCTACCTCCATGCTAATGATGGTGCCCTTTCTCTTAATCCAACCTTCTTAATCTCTAACACATTAGAGTAATTAGTACACAGGGGTCTAGCCCGAATGGTTAGTAAGACATGGTGATAAAACAATTGGATGAATCATTCTGAAAGACCATCCTTATTGGGCATAAGTAGAAACTCTCTCAACTTCTTTCGATATTCACGTTGGTTGAATTAATCGCATTGTTTAACCAAAGCGAGCCGTGTATTTTCGCCTTCCAAGTGAACATGCAAAATTAAGGAAATTATTTCTATTAGAATATGACGTGAGTTTCCAGTTTTTTTTTTTTTTTTTTTCAAATTATTATAAAGGGCACATTCTTATTCAGCTAGCCGCAATCAACAATGATATTTACAGTATTTGTATTAGTCAAAGAGTTGAATATTAACTAAGGAGGTCGGGGAGAGTTAGTGCTAGGCCTCATTTTGTGTTGAAAAAAAAGAGATAATTTTAAAGCGTGATCAAATCCTCAAATTTTATATTACGGTTAAAGACAATTAAGTACAAGCGATGTTGGACACTAGACTGTAGAAGTTATTATTATTTAGCACCGCATCTTACTAACTGTTAGGGCTATGCGCTTAAGTACTAACTACGCTAATGAGTTAGGATTTGGGAAGGTTGAATATAGAGGAATTGAACCCACCTTTGCGTAAAGGGAGAGTGAAAAACTATTTAGGGAAAATCACCC
>CABFOW010008973.1:0-15761 GCA_902141385.1 Timema californicum | reverse complement strand
ATAATAATAATAATAATAATAATACATATCTATCCCTTACCCCCGCGTGGGTTTTGAACTCTAGCCTCCCTATCACCAGCAAACCAATCTAAATAATTATGACATTTAGTCTGCACTCCCACCGATGGGGATGCTTCACATATTATTTTGTGTGCGTTATGATCTCTTTTTGGGCATTAATTTATAGTTTTTAATTTCACTATCAATAGATTTAGGGTCAGTTTCATAGTCAGACTCAGCATGCCTTAAGTGCGAGTCATACTTAATCCATTCCATTGGAGTGTAGGTAGATGTCGGCCTATATTTAGTATGATTCGCAAGATACTGCTAGGAAAATTCCACCAACTAACCACTTAAAAGTGTTATTACATTCGCTTTCTTTCAAAAAGTTGTTTGCCGTAAGTTGTCAATGAAACTACAATTGATTTTTTACTAAAATGTTGTTTAGGATCGCAATGAACGTCTCTTCTACCGCTTCTTGTCCGAGAATGTGGAGACAATGATGCCCATTGCTTACACCCCTACAGTAGGGCTAGCCTGCCAGAAGTTTGGCCTTATCTACAGAAGGCCGAGAGGATTGTTCATAACAATCCACGATAAGGGACATGTATACGATGTTCTACGCAACTGGTAAAACAATAAATATTGCATCTTTACGTATAACCAAGTCTTATTAGCCATTTGAATTTGTATGCATACTAATAACGTTAATGTTAGGTATGAGAAGGTAGACTTAAGATGAATTGTACATGCACTTACATAGGGTTGGTCACCAACTTTATTTTTCTACGATTAAAATTGAAGGAGTTAGGTATTTGATGACTATCTTGGACGCCAACTTGAAAATTGGGCCTTTCCGGTGCTCAAACTTTGGTAAACTTTTAGTATGTTATTCCTCACACATAATACTACAAAAAGCCGTTGTGAAACCTTTTGTGGCAATTATTTGAGGGTAAGGTGGGTTTTTTTCATATTTGCAGCCGACTATATAGTGAGTAAGCTAGAAAGATATTCTCTCTGTACATACAAATAACCTCAATCCAATAACATTTTCACCCTGCATATAAGCATCCCATTAATTTGGCAACTAGTTGAAACTAGGTTTCTCTCGAGGTTTAATTAATGGTGCCGTTAGAGTTGGGGTAGAACAGGGTTGCCAGATTTTCAAAATAAAAAAAACGGGCCACATGTACTGTATAAAAATATATATTTATTAAAGTTGCACAAATGATTTTATTTTTTTAATTTAAACTTCAAAATTACATAGTCTACTTGAAAATAATAACCACGCCCATTAGCTCACGACGCGAAGACTGATAGAGTTCGACTCCAGTGTTTCGAAAAAACAAAATTCTAATAAAGAAGTTTGAGCAGCGCTTTAATGAACTGGTAGACATAGGTCAATACTTCTCTGAACATAGTGCAACTTTTAAAAATAGCTTGTCGTTTAAAACATAGGAATAAAATTCGGAACAAGTCTCATATTCATTGACTAAGGTCTGCAAAATTCTCACCTGTGTTTAGTTCCATTAGGTTTTTTTTCTTTTGTCCACTGAATGGTTATCAATGAAAATATTCGTTTCACATATCCGTTGTGTGCTGGGATACTGAAAATGTACTGATATTTTATCATCGGTTCAGATTATTGAGACTTTATTTCACATGTCTTCATGTAATAGTGCAACTTTTGTTGGTTGGACATTTCACTCATAACTTTTTTGTTTTTCTCCAACTCGTTTTCTACAAATACACAAATATTTGTTCACTATGTGAAAAGTTCACTGCCTCTAACTGTAACATTTAATTTAAATTTTGTAAGCTTATTATTTTCACATAAATTAATTTAATCTTACTAAAATACGGGACAGTCGACTGGTTCGACGACATCTTTCGGGACACTGGGCCATTTCCTAAAAAAAAAAGGGACAATCTCATATAGACGATGTCTGGTAACCTTAGGATAGAAGGGAAGGGATCGTTAGATTGATGGCAGCTAATGGTAGGTCTCAATAGGGTGAATAAAAATTAAAAAATTCTCCTTGCAAAATGCATTTGTAGCTTTTATTACTTTTGGGGCTATTTTTTAGAAACTTACAATCCGTTAGATTTGGGGAGACTTAATTTCATTGTCTATCCTGACACATTACCTCTCATACAATGCTTACAATTTCAGCTGTTCACCTCTCTATAACATTTGTTTGAATAAAAAAAAAATTTTTTCTTCTTATTTTAGATAGGCATATGGTTCCACTGGTTTTTTATTTATATATTTTAATAAAGTTTATTACAGAGGTTTTTTTCCTGTGGTTTTCCCTAAAAGCCTTAATTCATGTGCCTCAAATTTCTTATTTATTTAATAAATGTGTGTCCAAATAAACTGTTTCCAGGCCCGAATCAGATGTGCGAGCTATTGTTGTGACGGACGGAGAAAGAATTCTTGGTTTGGGAGACTTGGGGGCATATGGCATGGGGATCCCCGTGGGAAAACTGGCCCTATACACTGCTCTGGCAGGAATAAAACCCCACCAATGTCTTCCTATCACTTTAGATGTTGGTACCAATACACAGGTAAGACCTGCACAGCCTCTCTTACTTTACATTATAACCTTATGATAAATTAAATAGCCAAGCCAAAGGTCCCGGGTTCCATTCGTGTGTAGTGTAGTTTTACCCTAAACGGTAGCATTCTTATATCTGCCCTATGTTATAAGCTACTTTAAGGCCTTAGCTAGGTCACCATTTCATGGGGAGGCCAACTGCCACAGGCAAAACGAATCTGGAGTGCATTTTAAAGCTAATTAACGTCAGGGATTAAATATTTCAAGTGTGATCAATCTGTTTAACATTTTAAAACTTACATAGCCTTTCCTCCCTCCCAGTTCAAAAATGTACTTTGAGCACTTTTTATATAATGGCTTAAGTGGTAGGTGTTAAATTTACAGGGTCAGGCAGTCAAACGGCAATATTCCAGGAAGGGCTGGCGGGCGTGGTGGGCGGTTGTGAGGGCGGGGGACTCGACCTTGGGCGTCTAGACATCCGGAATAAAGTAGCCATGGAGTGTTGGTCGAGTGAGCAGCGTACGTTTGCCGTAAAGGCGTATTACAAAAATGAGGATATTTTCGTTAGCGCGCCTTCTGGTAAGAGTTTGGTCTACCCCCACGTGCTCTCGTGCCTTCTGAAAAAGCGATCGGCCTGGCGTGAGATATTTTTAAATCCACTGCTATCACGGCACAGAAAAGAGGTGGTAGTGAAAAAACCGGCCGTACCCCTGATAATATTGATTGTGTGTTTGTAGCCTTAGCCAGAAGTCCGCGAAAATCTGCTGGACGACACAGCGTAGAACTTTGTCTCACTAATAGAATCGTAAGAAGGATTCTGAAGAATGACCTCCACTACCATCCATATAAGATTTAGGTAGTGCAAGACCTCAGACCTCAAGATTACAATAGCTTAGTACGCTTTTGTCAGCAGATGTTAAATTTCATTGAACAGAATGAAGAATGAGTAACAAAGCCCACTTTCACCTTAGTGGCTTCGTCAACAAACAGAATTGTCGGTACTGGGCTGAAAATAACCAACACAATATCCACGAAAAACCCATCCATTCAGAAAAAATGACAGTTTGGTGCGCAGTATCATCTCGTGGAATAATCGGCCCTTATTTTTTTGAAAATGATCGTGGTAACATGGTGACGGTGAACTACGATCGTTACGCTGACATGTTATTTTTTCCCCTGCCTGCACTCGATGACTATGACCCAGATGAAAACATACTTTTCCAGCAATATGGTGCAACTTGCCAGTTTCACTCCATTTGCTGAGGCTCACATTTCCTGTAGGTCTCATCAGCAAGTTCGGCGATTTCCCATGGCCTGCCCGTTCACCAGACTTGATGGCTCCTGACTATTTTCTCTGGGGATACCTTTAATTCCAGGTTTTCAAGGAGAACCTGCCAAGGACCATGGCTGATTTGAAGGAGTAAATTCGACAGGTCAATAACATTCCGTTGTAAATACTACGCAACGTCATGGGCAGCTTCGCTCTCAGACTCCGACAAAGTGTGCGCAACCAAGGATGCCATCTTACTGACAGCATCTTCAGAAACTGAACATTTTCTAGGTACACTAGTAATTTCCACTCATTGTACCGTTCTCCACCTCCAATTCTAACAGCTAGAGGCTACAGTAGCTAGGAAGAGGGTGGAAGGAATCTCTAAGTAATTTAATATAACAAAAAATAGGGACACTTGCAAGTTTAAAAAATATTGTGTTATTTATTCTAGGTAAAACAACACAGGTAAATAAAAAAAACATGGCTTCACAAGGTTAACTGAAGAGTGTTGAAAAACATAAATATGGCAGAGACTGCACTTGTGCAATACATTTGAAGATATATTTCACAATCTCAAAGTAAATTATTTATTAATAGGAATTAGTCTGGAAGAGACCTAACAATAATCAAAAATCGTTAACATAATAATAAAGTAATTAAAGAACATCGTTTAAACGGTTAACTAAGCGCCTGAATCAGCATTGTGAACTCCGACTCAACCGATTAAATTCAAATATAAATTCTGATAAAAATAAATGACTCAAAGGTTTGACTTCCCGGTATAACTCAAACTTCTGTGGGACTATTACATCCGCCACCTTTGAACTAATCAAGAAGATTCCGATTTGTTAATATTTAAAATTATAATAGAAAACAAAGTAATATTACACTAGAATACTGGTAAATTCTCACTAAACGAATCGGTAAAACGTTAAAGTTATAACTTATAAACCTACAAAAATGAATTACTTTTTTAATTTCTTCAAAGAAAATAGGTCTACAAAATATTACCTATAAACGAAACATTATCAAATTTTAAAGTTCAAAACATTAAAACCATTATTGGTAACCACAAGTGCAATAACCGTTTATATTTAAACTAAATAAGCCAAGCTAGAAAATGATTCAAAAGGTGGTTACCTATTAACATATCTAAAAAATTACAAAGAGACAGCACCCAAGCAGCAAAAGAAAACATTAAGTGTTCCATAAAAATAATTTACTTTCAAAAATAAATTTTCTAGTGAGAAATTACTGACGCTTACACTGAACGATTATAATCACATAATTAACTAAGTGTTAAAATATTCAAACCCGTTAAAGGTCGTTTAAATTTTAAATATTTATTAAAATATATAG
Source organism: Timema californicum (assembly GCA_902141385.1). Classification (NCBI taxonomy): domain Eukaryota; kingdom Metazoa; phylum Arthropoda; class Insecta; order Phasmatodea; family Timematidae; genus Timema; species Timema californicum. Next base: position 10,571 of record CABFOW010008973.1, on the reverse strand, counting down.
AGTTTATATATTGCCATCCTGGAGTGATTATGTTCAAGTCTAGACCAGGACTTCTCGTGGAAGTGTCGGATATAATAGTAAACCATGTTAGCTGAGCGCCAGCTATATCTAGTTGATGGATAAAGAGGTGGGAGATCTTCATATTACAAATATAATGCCACGTTGCAAACACGTGCTCAAGTCACGTAGGCCGGACATCTGGTGATCTGGATATAAAAACTTGGTACATTCATCAAGTCACGTATACCGAACATCTGGAGAGTTGGCAGTTCAAACTTGGCGCGTTCCCAATTCACGTAGGCTGGGCACCTGTTGAGCTGAGCTGGCCGTTAAAACTTGGGACGCTCATATAGTCATGTAGACCGGACACCTGGCGAGTATACAGTTTAATATTGTGAATAGTTTGTCTGTCGCCCGGCTTGGCCAATCAGCGCAGTCCTAGGTCCCCCTATTGAAGTATCTTGTTGACGCATCGTTCATAACTTGTCAGTCTTCTCTTCATCATAGAATTTGGTGTGAACTAGTCGGGTTAAGAAACTCGTGCTAAGCCAGAATATACAATGAGTGAGTAAAGCACATATTTTAGATATAGACATCATGCCATATCAAATAATACAAAACTTACTGAGTATCGGCACTATTCGGAGTGGGTAGTATTAATGTAAACTAGCTAGTCTTGCTAGTATTACTATTGCCGGATGTCTATATGTATTGGTTAATTTGGGGGAGAGGGGGTATTAATAACGTATCATTAGCAAGTATCGCTAATTTTAATCATGTACATTACATTTATGTAAAAAAATTAAATACAAATTAATTGTTTTCGATTTTTTTTAAATCTTACCGTTTGACTGCCTCATCCTGTATAAATGGCATTAAATTAGTCCCTTCTCCCTTAGAAAAATTTACCTCCTTATAGATTTAGTTCACTCCCCTCTTATATTTTAGAACATAATACGTTTAAAAAACTTTTTTTAAATGCATTTGATTAAAAATTATATATCAGGCAAAGACCGTTCTAAATATCTTTTAGTGGAATCTAAATTAAAAAATCAGATGTAAAGTCACCGATATAGTTTTAGAGGAGTATAATTTCTAATAAATATTCCAGGCGAGGACCTCGCCATTAGTGGCATCTAATGAACAAATGTTTGCCGGGGGAGGGCCCTTATAATTTTCTTAGGAAGGGGGACAAGTCTCTCAAAACAAAACAGCTTTTGAGTTATTCACCCCGTCCCCCCACAAATAAGTTTCCACTGCCATTAATCCAATTGGATAATTCTAAATATGATTTCTTCTTTCTCTAATAATGTTAGCGATTTGATAATTTGTGCTTAGATAAAAGGTTGACTCGCCTCTGTCCACATAGTCCACATAGTCCACAATTGTACCAGTATAATATTGAAATAAAGACATTACCAACTTGACCAAATGTATTGAAGACCTTTATATTTGATAGATAGAGGTATTAAAAATGGTGACCGATGGCAAGTAGAAGAGTGGAGGTAGGGGTTGATTGGGACTCTAAGTTCTTTGGTTAGTAGTCCAGCTATTCTGAACACCCTGCCTCTGCCTGCTATAGTGTTACTGGTTTTGATGATGATGACGTCGACGACTCGTGCATGACTTACTGCACACTTGGTATGGTGATCAGATTATATGTATTTCTCACTGTAGGATTACTTATTGGTTATTTATTGAAATTAGTAGAAAATTAATATTGTACATGATTATTTAATTAATTTCACTTTCAGTAATGTAAGTCTAACATTTAAATGATACAGTTTTTATTAGTTTCTGAACGGACGCGGAGAGCCTGAGCTAGTGTGCTTGTTACAGATGGAGATTTTCTCTTTAAATTACTATTTTTTCTGTTATGAATATACGCTCAAGCTGCTTATATTGACCGACACATTTATTCTTTTACCCCTTGTCACCAGTGTTAAAACAACTAATAGAACTCATGGTAACCTGATGTCGTGAAAGCTATATTCCTATTGGGTAAAGGCAGCCAGCTCATCACCTGAATTTCAAATAGAACAAAAGAAGTATTTTAAACAAAGAAAGTTTAAAACGTATTATATTGAAATTACTTCTGTAAACGCCTGATGTTCCATGGATGAACTATTAAAAGGGAAATTTACATACAATTCTTTAAAGAAAAATACACTTCATCCATGACTTTTTTAAATAAAAAGTGAGGGGTCCAAAACACTACCATTACACTACACTCTACTCAGATTCAAATAGAAAGATACATTTTTGACATTTATAAACTAAACTTATAACAGTTTTCTTAAAGGTATTCTTGCACCAAATCATGTGATCTGCAGCATTCACATTTGTTAAATATTATCAATCAATACCTATAAAATAACACTAATAATATAGTAAAATGTTATCAATTTCTGCAACAAACAAATATCTTGGTTTTTTAGAAGGCTCTTCCTACTAAAAAAAGAAATACGAGATTGCTTGCTTTGTTTGTTTACTAAAATTCATAATGTTAGCTTTAAAAAAAAGTTAGCATTTAGGATAAGTAAACCAATTTAACCTACACAATAACTAATTAACACCCATCTACACTACACACCAAATTCAGAAAACTAAAAGTATTCACACATCACAGTATTTATAACAGGCACTTATCTACAGACAGGTTGTTCTCAAACTGCCACTATTTATATTTCTCGCAAACTGCAACTAGTTGGCGTGAGGANGGGGGGGGGGGGGGGGGGCTCGATAGCTTGCGCCCGTTACTCCCACCCTAAACTTATCCCATCACCGGTATTTTATTCTTCTTTCTTTGCCGACTCATTTGCTATGTGTTCTTGGAATTACCATCAGAATAGTTTCAACTTGAAAGGTTTTGTTGTTTCCTAATCTCAAAGACTTACCCACTTCCACAGCTCTCCCCACATTCTCTAAAACTTTCATTTTCCTTTGTTAAGATTTTGTCTTAGACTATCCAGCTTTATTGCCTGACTAAGGAACACAGTCACAAACTATTTTTAAAACTGTACATAAACATTATAATGGTGGCGACAAGCTACATTCTCATATTTGTTTTGTCTAAACTATAAATAAGGCAGTCTTTTTGTCAACTTTCAGGAAGGTAGACTTAATTAATATATTCCAGGTCTTCTTTTGATATAACTCCATCCTCCATGTCCTATATAGGTACTTAATAAATAAATCTAATACAAAATTCTAACTAAACTGGCATGCATTTTAAACAATATTTTTAAAATGACCAAAAAACAACTTAAAAAAATAGTAACTAATGGTATCAGAAAAACACTTCATATTGGTTTTTACAATAATTAAATCTCACATCCTATCTGTTTTTGTTTGTCATTTACACTAAAATAAAACATTGATAAAAGCTATTTAATTTCTTTAAAATGTAAAAAATGAACACCATTTGTCAAATAAATGTAGATTAAATTTCTAACAATTGTATAAATTTATTAATATATTGATTATATGAGTACTATGGCGTACTATGACCAAGACCATTTGGTTTAAATAATTCCACCAACAGAATGCCAGTACACAAAGTCTTGTTATTTCTATGTGTGACAATTATTCCTGTCAATATTGTTCTGATCTTAAAAGCGAATTACTTTGGGTCTTTCATATAAACATTTAAAATGTAGAATCTGTCTTCCTGGCCATGGCAGTGCACTTATATCTAACAAAAATTCTAAGAACCCTTGATTTAAAAAAATCTACAAGAAAATAAATACTTAATCATTCCTACAATTATAGTTGAATGTAATCAATTGTAAGACTTGTTATTCTGAAATTAATTAGACATTAGTTTTATTGGCTGAATGATGCTTTGCAGACATTGTTGGATGACCCCTTGTACATTGGTTTGCGGCACAAGAGAGTCACAGGGCAAGAGTATGACGACTTCATCGATGAGTTCATGAGGGCTGTTGTTAAGAGATATGGCCAGAACACACTTATTCAGGTATAATAAATAAATAATAATCTACTTTAAATTAGATTTGGTTGATTTTAAGCAAATTAGATCCTATTTGACTAAAAATTTGATTTTTTCTTAGCAACAATAGATCAAAGACTTGGGTATCAAATTATATTTCTTAGATCCATAGCAATTTACTAGACCAAAATTTTGTTAATTCATTTTCTCATCTGCCCAATTCAACTTCTAACAAATGATTATATGTTTATCTGCTATCATGGTAATGTGTACTAAATTTCAAGACTCATTCAGTCTGGTTTGCCAGCGATATGGAGATTAATAATCAAATCCCCACTGGGTTTATTGAGAGTGGTCTTTCTTTAATGGCCAATAATAACTCTTCCTTCATACAAATAAGGGTGGTCAAGTGTGTTAGTATAAAACAGCACTTTGGTGATTAACATATACATTCCTCCCTTATTAATTGTTTGGAAATTAGTTCTATATTACATTATTTTGGTTTTCTTATAAATGTTTTTTTTAAATCTTAAAACCGGATGCTTTCTTAAAACAAAGCTTATTTAATACAAATAAATATGACATTAACACCTTATATATTATTATTGTTATTATTATTATTATTTGCTTTAATGATATGTTATTCATTAGGGGTGTGCAACATTTCAAAACTTTGACTTAAACAGTAGAGAACTTCAAAACCAATATTAGCTTCGCAAAAATTCCTGCTTTAACAATTACAAAGTTTCACCAATAAAAATATGGCCACTTAAAATACTAAATCCATATTCATATGAAACAATCTGAAGTAACTGAATTGAAACTTGATTTATCATATTCAAACTAAATATTATAAATAATAGTGCAATAAAACATTTCCCAAGTAATTTTAGTGCATAAAGTTATATAAATAACCATAATTTTTTAACCATAGAACAAATTTGATTCTGCTTTGAGAATATACCATATATTCGATTTGAGTTTCCTCACTGTATCAACTTGGTGTTTCCATTTACTCATTTAAATTAATGTTAAGCTATAATTCTCCCCCTCCCCCTTCCCCCCATATGATTCTTATGATGGTCTTGTGACTGTTGGTCAGCACTATAATAAAGAAAACTGAAATTGAAATTATTATTTAATTATCTTGAAAGTTGAAATTATTTGTTTGTGTGTAACAGTTTGAAGACTTCGCCAACCACAATGCTTTCCGGTTTTTGGATAAATATCTTAACCAGTACTGCACATTCAATGATGATATCCAAGGGACAGCTTCTGTAGCAGTGGCAGGACTGCTTGCTTCTCTCCGTGTCACTAAAACTAGACTCTCCGACAATGTCATCCTCTTCCAAGGAGCAGGAGAGGTGAACATCCTTTAATCAATATATAACAAGAGTTTTTCTCAATTTTTTATTTATTTCTAATCATCATCATAATCATAATCATCATCATTAACTGTTTCCATCTTATGGCTGGGTCAGTTTAGTAAAATGCCCCCATCTTCCTCTATCCATCCACCATTCTTCCTCCTTTAATCGCTTCCATTCTTCTTCTCTCACTTGCACACTTTCTGCCATCTGCTCCTCCCATCTCTTTCCTTGCCTCCTTTGTGGTCTTTTTCTTATATACTTTATTTTCATCATTTTCTTTGACATACTCTCTTTTTCAATTTTCATTCGATTACCATACCATCTCAGTCTTGCTTCCTCTATTATCTCATGTATTCCCTGTACCTCCATTCTTTCCTGAATAACTTCATTTCTAATCTTGTTTTTCCTTTTGACATCTAATATGTTTTATTTCTAATACTAACTATAAAATGTAAAAAAAAAACACCATTAAATCAGTACAGTACACAATTGCTTTAACTTTTGTTGGCCAATATGTGTGCTACACTTAGCAAGCTGTCACTGGTGTCAAGAACCACCGAATAGTGATGGACGGAAATGTGAGTTAAGGCAAGCAAAGGGCGAGTGTTATATTCTAATACCAAGTTATAACTTGTAACTCCATTACAATATTCACATACTTGAGTTTTTTATTCAATTTAACTTAGCATGGACATTAGGTAATTTTACGTTGTTCTCCTTATCCCAGTCAAAAAATGTTCTGGCACTAATGTTCTGAGTACACTATTCTTAAGAGCTGATTATGATAGTCTGCTACCACAAGTAGTTGTTTCTTTGATGATGGGGACCTTAGGAAATTAACAGTAACATGGACTGAAGATGATGACACAATTGCAGAAGACCAATATTTTGTTAATATCTATATATAATTTGTGTTTCATTGCTATGAATCCTAGGTGGCATCTGTTAAGAAAGTTCAAGTCTATTTGTGTGCCTTGCAATACTATATTGTAAAACACAACTAATATGTCCTCTGGTGATTTCATAATTTTATATTGGGTTGGCTTCTTATGGGTTTTGATACAGTCTGCCCCTTTCTACCTTATATTTATTTTACGAAAAAAAATGGGCGTGGAAAAAACGTATATGTCACAACCCCCTCTTTGTACAACTGGATCATGGGCCTAAAATCTGTCAGGATGTGCTACGGTCGAGGATAGGGGGAGGTGGTTGTGTATATGACTATGTGTGTCCGTGATTGACGAAGACTTGATTTTTAAGATTTTTACTAGTGCTTTTATCTCTAGTACAAATGTAATGTTGATAGTGATATATGGATGTAAGAATATGAAGAATATTCGAAAGCTTGTGGAAAAATGATATAATGCACTCATAGGTGATCCCTACATGATTTTCGAACCCCGGTATTCTGGGCTTGAGCGGTAGCCCTATACCACAGATACTGATGAACCGGTGGCCTAGCCTGTGTAGTCCCGAATCTGACATTGAGACCCATAGACTGCAATGTTAATTAGTCAGCCCTGATGGATGGGTACACTACTGTTTATCTTGCCTTCTGACCTAGTTTCCACATAAGGAATGCTGACAATGTTCATGTGGTCAGCTCTTCTTATTTTATTTGTTTACAGGCTAATCACAACAACCTGCAACACTCGTTTTGTCATTCACAATCCAGAACACATAATATTATACAAACACGCTTTCCAATTTAGGCTATTTGGTTACATATGCAAAGTATTTCTAGCCTGGTCGGTAACATACCATAAACTGATACCCCTAAATGTGGTAGGTGTAATATTCTACTCCAGTACTCAACCGTAATGGCATTGGTGAAGAGATGAAGTAAGATGAGTAATAGGGGTAACATTTATGTTGGGCAGAGTAGTGATCAAAATACACAATATGTATAAACTATTGCTAACACAATTTATAGCACGACCAGTACAGCGCTTGGCTGGAACATGAGTAACGGTTTATTATTTGAAAAAGCCTTTTAAGACTAAATTCGTGAGACATCTGTCGGCGTTATAGTGAACTACAGATGTAAACAAACATGAACGTTTTGACGTTAATAATTGAACTCCAACACTCCCCCTCAATTTTGAGTCCAAAAGGTCAATAGGTAACAATCAAGCACGTAAACACAATTCGTTGACACACTTCTCGTGTTTGGCTCCAGGAAGAGGTTTTGTTAAGATGTCAGCTACCATATCCTCAGTGGATAGATATTCAAGCCTTAGTGAGTGATCTTGGAGAGCTTGACGAATAAAATGAAACTTTATGTCTATATGTTTTGATATTGAGTGGAAGACAGGGTTATGTGCCAATTTTCCAGCTGATTGATTATCATTGAAAATAATGATGTTCTACAACTCGTTTAAACTAAATTCTCGTACAAAGGTCATCAGGAAGATTGCTTCCTTCGCAGCTTCGGTAAGACTCATATATTATGCCTCGGTTAAAGATAAAGCAACGGTTCTCTGCTTTCTTGAGCACCATGATGCCGCCGCTCCGGACAAGGTGAAAGTGTAACCTGTATAGGACTTTCTGTCACTGTCACAGTTTCCCCAGTCGGTGTCTGCGAAACCGGAAATGCATTCATCATCCCTGGAGTAAACCAGCTTCATGTTGACGGTTCCTTTGTAGATATCTTAGCACACGCTTGGCGGCTTGCCAGTGAGTTGAGGTGTGACAATTATTATATTGACTCAGCATGTTGACTGTGTAAGCGATGTCGGGACGGGTACCGATGGCGATGTACATTAGGGCTCCAATCAACTCTCTTAATGGATATGGCTTTGTTTCTTCTGTGTTAGTGGAGGAAGAATCAAACTTGATCCTGGTTGATATCGGTGTCTTCGCTGGTTTGCAGTCATCCATCCCGAACTTATGTCATTCCTGATGTAGCCACTCTGACATAACGTGACTTTGTCCTTGGATTGGTTCACTTCAATTCCTAAACAAGGTCCTTTACGCCAAATTTGTTTGACAGTTTACCTTTAATGTCTCTGGTTCGCTCCGGATTTTCAGAAGCAATCACAATGTCATCAACATAGATGACGCAGACTGGGTGTTTACTTCGACTATCGACGTACACGCGTGGTTCAGAGTTTGTGGGCTGCAACCCGATGGATTCTAAGGTTGCACTTAGTTTAGCGTGCCACTGTCAACCAGCTTGACGGAGCCCGTAAATGGCCTTCCGAAGTTTGCAGATATTGTTACCGGATTTCAGTTTATCAAGCATGTATTTGGCTTTCCCAACAATGCTGTCGTCATTTTCAATCTTAATAATCTTTTGTAGTGCCTCGACAAGCAAGTCCGGCTGTTCCATGAATGTTAGTGTGTCGATGTCACCATTCATATAGGCCGTTGTAATGTTGAGCTGTGAGACTTTTAAGTTGAGCTTAGCTGACAATGCCATGTAGTAATCGAAATGATTCAATCCTGGCAACTGGAGCAAAAGTGTCCACAAAGTCGATTCCTGGTCTTTGGGCAAAGCCTCTTGTGACCACCCTTGCTTTCCTTCGAAGTAACCTTCCATCAGGTTTATACTTGTTTCGGAGAACCGCTCTACAGTCAATCACTCTATAGTTAGTCGGCCTATCAACGATTTCCCAAGTGTCGTTGGCGACCAAGCATCTGATCTCGCAATAGATTGCTTCGAACCATTCCTCGTGATTCTGGCCCCTTCATGGCACTGTCGATGTGAATCTCTGAGGCATTCATCGCAACTGGGGCATTATGAAACGATCCATCTTCCCTGTTACTTTTAACGTTGTTGTGCTCCATAGTTTGTTGAGATGATTCAGTGCTTGAATGCCCAGTATCTTTATCGAATGGCAGATCATTATTGAGAGCAAGTTTCTGGTCAGCCCTATTGGCTGCAGGCTGGTATATTTGAATGGGGCGACACCGTCTTCCGGAACGCATTAAATTTGGTCTGCCGGGTCCTCGCTCGGCCAGCATGTCGGATTCGGTGCCTGTGGCACCTTGATGAGCTTGTCGCTCTCCAATGTCAAGCATGGAATCATCGTTCACCTAGAATCCATGAAATGGTTCATCGTCCTCCAGAGCGTTCGGACTGATCTCTACGTCCTTTTCCGAGGACTCTTCTTCATTGAACCCTCTTCCATGTTGACAGGATATTTCTTCTTCTTGAAAGTCTGCAGATGTATGTTCGGGCCCGGGCTTGGCACAGAATCTCATGTCCCTGGAGACACGGATTTTTCGTTCACTTGGTAGCTATACCCAGTAGGCCTTGGAACTGTCAGAGTAGCCAACAAAAAACCCTTTTTTTCCTTTGGGCTTGACCTTTCCTTTATTGGGAGACTTGTCGAGGATGATGGCTTTCTCCCCAAATATACGAATATGCGAGATATTCGGCTGTCTTCCCAACCATCTTTCGTATGGAGTTCCTTCAGACAACCCTTTTATTATGTATCGATTTCGGATGCGGTTGGCTGTCGCTATGGCTTCGGTCCATAAGGACAGTGACATTCCGGACTCCAATAGCATGCACCTAGCATCCTCAACCAGAGTGCGGTTCTTCCTTTCTGCGACACCGTTATGTTGTGGGGTGTGCGGAGCTGTTAGACGTCGTTGGATAACTGCACGTTTGAGGATTGAATCCATTTTGTCGTTGCGATATTCTCTGCCATTATCCGATTGAAGAGCTTTTATCTTATGCCCTGTTTGATCTTAGGCTAAATTCTTGAACTCAATGAACTTCTCAGTGACCTCTCCCTTGTGATGAAGGAAGTAGACTTGACACCATCGACTGTAGTCGTCAGAATGGATTAACTCCAGAAGATCTTTTGAGGTTACCTCTCGTTTGGTGAAGGGAGTTGATGTTATTTTTCCTTCTAGATGGGTGTGAATTTTTTTAAAGTCAGTTGAGTCATTGAATTTTAAACCGATCACACATTGGTTCTTGAGCATATTGACCATGTCTCTCAAATTAAAATGACCAAGTCGAGCGTGCCAAATTTCTAATTCACTTTTTAAAACTTTTGGTCCTGTGACCATGCACGCTTGCTGATCGCTTTCACATAAGTAGAATAAGTCATCAATTCTATTCGCAACAACTTTAATGTCACCGTTTATACCTTTTATGAGCGCATGATCTTTCTTAAATGTCACATTGTTGTTGCTGTCAACAATTTTTGCCACAGAGATGAGTTTTGTTCGGAGGTCGGGTACATACAAGGTGTCTTTCAATGTGATAGTCTGTCACACTGTTCGCGGTGGTG
>CABFOW010008971.1:0-15777 GCA_902141385.1 Timema californicum | reverse complement strand
GGGTCTCATTTTATATTCCGACACAGTGTTTTGAAATTAGAACTATACAGTGTCAACATTATTTTTTTTTAGTTGCTACTCTGAAATAGAAAATCCATAGATTTTTTACTAAGAAAGTTTGGTTGATTTGAGATTAATTGCTTTGAATCTTTTAACTAATCTAATTAATTAGTATAATTATATTTATAATTGATTTGAACTAAGACTTAATTAAAAAGATTGATTGATATTTAAAACGAGTTATGAGTATAAAAACAATCATTCGTGAGTAATTTTAATTGGATCTCAAGAACTCTCTTTCTTCAATGTACGGTATTTTCAATTTTTAGATAAATTAAACAGATGAATGTTACATGATAATATTATTATTTTGTGTTCTGTCTTACAACAGGGCCATTCCTTTTGTCAGTGAACTTAGACCATTAATCTTCCTTGTCCTTTGCCTCGTCCTTCAATTCCCAGATTTTTCTTTTTTTCCTTTAAATCATCCAATACTTGAATCCTCCTCCTTCCTAAGCTCCTGTTTCCCTCAACCTTGCCTTCTAAGACGGCGTGCATAAGACAGTTCCCCCTAAGGATGTGTCCGATAATATTTGCTTTGTGCCGAAGAATCACATCCAAAACGGTTCTCTTCCCACCCACTCTTTATATGACTTGTTAATTTGTCACCCTGTCCATCCAAATGATATTCTCAACTAACATTACAGTAAAAGTATTATAATAATTGATATAGAGCACAGTACAATAAATATTATAACATATTTTATACAATTTAGGTCTGATCATGTTTAAGTATATCCTGGATGGCCTTACATTTTAAAAAATATTTTATAATGCTTCTCTGGCCACAAAATATGTTGCTAAGGGCCGCATGTGGCCCACGGCCACCAGTTAGACAAGTCTGACCCAAGGCATCACTTTCTTAATAGACAAGACTTCCTATGATGGAGAATTCAGCGTTCAAATTCCATCTGGGTGTACTGAGGATGATTTTCACTCTCTCTCTCTCTCTAACTCTGGTCGGTGCTACTTGCTGCGAGCCTAGGAATCTTGGGTTAGATTCCCGTCTGTAGCTTGGGTATTTTACTGAAAGGGGAATTACCCCAATGGTCAACAAGTTTGGTTAATTAGGCTTAGGTTAGTATTATGTGTTTCCACACCCTCATACTCAATATAACCCTCATACTCACTATCATACATTACCTCATCTTATCGGGACATGGAAAGACCCTCCAGGAAAGGATGTACTATCAGTACATTCGGGCGTCCCCTGGACAACGGTACATTAGTACTGGATAATCTTCCCACAAACTGAGCTACGAATGATGTAGCACAGATGCACAATATTATTACTACATTTATAATAATACCCATTGCTTCTTATATAGAAGATATTTATCAATTAGATAGAAGGAAAAAAATTTTCTAAATTACTATTAGGTATCTCCATAAGTAATTCCTCGAATTGAATTATATATTCTCCCAGATTTGATGTCAAGAACTCAAACCACGTTAGCCATGGGAATTAGCAGATGGTCGATATTGATTTATTTAATTTTTTAACTCTCTGTATATATATTTTTTTTACTATTTGTCTTCTAATAACTATACTATCAGTCTGGGCTGTACGCTTTTATTTACTTTAATGGATTAAGCTTTTAAAATCTAGAATGTAAAGTAAATGTACCAGCATTTTCATGATGGGAGAGTGCAAAACCAATTACGGAAAAATAATATTGATACACCTGGTCACTATTATAGTCTCCGACATAGCCGACACTGTTAAAATATAAGACAGGTTGAGTTTTACAATGTATTCACTTTCTCAACGATATGAGGTTTCTATCTAATGATATACCTTCAACAGTATCGGTGATCACACGGACTAGATGTCAGGTTCATCTGGTATTGGTTTGCCAGTGGCAAGAACATTGGAGCTTGAATCCTGACCAAAGGGTGTTTATTCCCCCAAATTTATTCTAACCCACCTCCCTCACAGATGTGGATACGTTTTATATATGTTATACCTTTATTTTAAATACATAATTAGCGTAATTAATATGTGTATAGCCCACACAAACTGTCACGTGATCTAGTACGTCAATATTACATTCGACTAGATTGCCGTTTATGGGGTTTAATAACGGTATATTTTCTTGATGGTTTCCTCTCTCCCCTTTGAAAATGTGGGTACATTTCCTCTAAATTCAACCTCATTCCCTAACACATTAGCGTAATTAGTACATCACCTTCAAGAAAAGAAAGTGTGATCGTCAAAAAAATATAACTATAGATTTTGATGAATAACGAAGTTTCATGAACCTCTGAAACAAGAAAAAAGTTTTTTTCGCCAGGCCGTCTGTCTGTCTGTCTGTACCTCGGGCTAGAGACCAAACTATTTTACGGTTTGGGCTATAAAATGGTATCTGGGGTGTCCATAATGTCCCCCAGAGGGTTTATGGAATCATACATCTAACATTAAAATTAAGGGTAGTTTACTGAGGGGTAAAAAAAGAAAAAACTTTTTCTTAAAGTTTGCTCTAACGATTGTGATTAAATTTTATATCTAGACATTGTTGATCACTATTAACAAGATGGCGATTCTCATCTTATCATGATAATGACTTTGAACGTACGTTATATAAGGGAAATTTCCATATTTTCATAATTTCTCCACAACTATTTGGGATAAAAAATGTTGTAGTACTATTAAAGATTAATATCATTTACTTGAAATATATTTTTATCAAACCAATAATTTCTGAGATATAAGCAAATATATTCACTTCTTAATTCAGGTATTTTGAAAATGAATTTGATTCTTATGGTCTAATGTGGACAAAGATGTTTCTCTTTTCTCAAGTTTTCTGTAACAGTCTTTCTAGTCCCTAATGATATATATAGTAAGTAAGTAACCGAGTGTTATTTTTCTACCCATTGGTAAGAAAACATAATAACAACTCTCTCTTTTTCTATTAGTCCAAATAGCCCTTCAAACAAAATCAATCAAGTCTGCCTCGCCTTCTATTTTCTGGGTAAATGTATAAAAGAGAATTCTCAGATTAAACTAAACTTTAATACAATTTGAAGACACGAAAAGTGTTAAACGGATGCAAAATAAACAACTACCACAGATAATTTTTTTTTTAGCGTCGCATCTTACTCCGTGTTCAGGCTACACGCAAACGTACTAATTACGATAACTATTTATAAATGGGTAAGGTTAAATTTTTAGAGGAAGTGTACCATCATTTACGTGGAAGGATGATGGAAAAACTATTTTGGAAAAACCACCCTCAGTACACCCGACTTAGATTTTAGCCCCATTCTCCTTGTCATCAGCAGTAGAATCTAAAACTAAATTGACGCCTTAGACCATGTGTTCACCAAACCACGGAGTATCAGTCATTGCCTCATGAGAAATAAAATGTAAGAACACAATTTTAAATACTTTCTCATATAATAATTGTATTGTAGAATATGATAAAACTTTCACAAAAAGAAGTTATCAGTAAAATATCGCTTATCAAATACTCTTGATCTATCAACGTTATTTTAAAAATGATGTAAAACCCTCCTCAGATAAAAATATTAAACCAAATGATAATAATATCTATATTAAAAAAATTACATATTTTCAAAAATTATTCATAGTAAAACCAACCTCAGTTGTTTTTTAGAACAGTTCTTAGCAATTTTTGCAAAAAATTAAAATATGTAAAAACTAATTATTTATAAATAACTAGCAAAAAAACCCAGTAAAGTATTATTTCTCAAATCAACATTGCACATATCGTTTTAAACAAAACCATGATTACAATTATCAGTTAATTTCGAGTTTTCAAAAATCTCTCATCGTTAAACTGTGTTTTATTTAGGGGTTAGGGTCGAAATAAAACAGGTCAAAGAAGGTATTCTTGGGGTAAAGTGCTCACCTCAGGATCTGTTATTCGTGGGTTCAAAACCATCCATGGTTGACGGTTTTTTCTTGATCGATAAAAATCCGAAATACGACTTCCTTCGTAGGAGAAGTAAAATCGTCGGTCCCATGTCAATTGTAACATGTAAAATAACCCTGTAAAGTATGTGAAAATACTTTTCCTGGCAAGATGGGTAGGCCCTTTTCGATCTCACTCATAGAAATTTACGTGTGGGGTCATATAACATCTAAATATCAAATCTGAACAAATTCCATTAAAGCATTTTTGAACTAGCTTCTCGTACACACACAGAGACCGATGTAAGACCCATTTATTCGTATTCAAGAGCACATAAAACGTAAAAAGTTTTATAATCTTGAGGTTTAAAATGTTAACTAATACAATACTTTCTCTTTCTACTACACAAAGAATTTTTCACTACTTTATCTAAATTATACTAAAAGCTCGTAAAGTATGTATAACAAAATAATTTATATTGTTAAATAAATATTATTATAAAGATAGAGAGAATATTGAATATCACTATAGAGCATAAGTAATAGAAACTGTACAATAACATATAATTTGTTCTATGCCTTTTCATTTCCAAAAGATATATTTAAAATATTACATTTGTCTATAACTTGAAAAATATTTATTCCATAAAATATTCTTTCAAATACCCGCCTCGGTGGCGTAGTTAACTAACGCGCTTGTCGTGTTGAACCCGACTGCTGAGGACTGGGATATCGAGGTTCGAATCTCGGTCGGGTGAACTGGGGGTGGTTTTTCCTAAATGGTTTTCCACTCTCCCTCCACGCGAATGTGGGTTCACTTTCTCTATTTCAACCTTCCCAATTCCTAATCCATTAGAGTAACTAGTACATAAAGCGTATAACCCGAACGGGTAGTAAGACGCGGTGCTAAATATTATTATTCTTCCAAATAAAATTTGTCTAAGCTCAGGAGCTCTACAACTTTTTAATGGTAATCTATTTAGTATATCAAAGAGTTAGGGAGATATTATCATAACTGGAACAATTCTGCTTATCAAAATTACTCTTCAAGTCATTGATATTGAAGATAGGTTGGCCACATTGTTTATATTGTTAAACAGTGCCTATGTAAGAGTTTTGATTAAAATCAATTTAGCCAATTTTGAGAAAAATATTCTTTTTCTCTCCTTGAGAATACTACCATCTGATTTTAGTGTTTAAGGGATAATTCCAAATTCCTCTGGATAATCTCATGGAAACCCTAGAGACTAAGTTTTAGCCTGATCAGTAAAATAGTTATATATTTTTTATTACTCTGTCTTACTACCCTTTCGGGTCATACACTTTTGAATTAATTACACTAATGGTTTTAGGGATTAGAAAGGCTACATTAAGAGGACCAGCACTTGCGCTGAAGGAGCGTGGGAAACCATCTTGGAGAACGACCTTCGGTACACCCGACTGATATTCGAACCTTAAGCTCCACATCATCAGCAGTCTAGTCTACTGTACTAGAGTAGCACCTTAGACCATGCGGCCACTGAGGTGGGTGGTAACATAGTTTCGGGTCTAGCCCTAGTAACATTGAAAGAAAACTTTTTTTGTGTGTGTTTATGTGGTCATGAAATACCTACATACATCAAAATCTCTCTCTTTTTTTAAAAAAAATGATCGTAATACTCGTAGATCCTATCTACAAGGGGTCATGCAAGAATGAAATTGTGGTTGAAGGTAGAATTTAGATGGGTAAAAAGCGCCGTTGGAGTCAGCTCGGTCCCTAACCCCTGCGACCAAACTCTTTAATCTAATTTCTACGCGGTTTATTTTCTTCTTCTAAGCCTTCACTTTGTGAAAGTACCGGAGTGAAAGAATATCAAACGCTTATAGGAAGAATCGTATATAGGAGTGAAATCAAAGTTGAGTCGTATTGATCGGTAATAAACCTGAGTGCTTCTTTCGAGATACGTGCTCTGGGAAGGAGACCAAAGATAGCCCCATTTGTCTCTGGGACATATTCGACCCTCAAGTTACACTGATGTGTTGAGAGGAAACCTGAAACTCTCTTTCTTTTACGCGCATTAATCAAATTTAAATAAAATCATTAAAACTATTTTCAAAACAAAATTCAAGTTCTTACAATTCAATAAGCTAACCTTAAACAAATTTTACGCCCAAGAATACGGGGCACAGTCGAATTCCTCGACAAGAGCCCGCTTAACCTCATGGTCTAGTTCCTCATCTAGGGGTTTTTATTTCCTCCATTGGGTGTGGGTGGGAGTTGAATTCTTCCCTTGGTGTGGGGGTAGAGTTCCTCCACTAAAGGGGCTAAATTCTTCCTTTGGTGTGGGGGTAGAGTTCCTACACTAGGGGGGCTAAATTCTTCCTTTAGTGTGGGGGTAGAGTTCCTCCATTAGAGGGTGTTTAAATCTCTCTTTGTGGTGAGGGTATAGTTCCTTCACTTGGGGGGGAGGGGTTGAGTTAATCCTTTGCAGTGAGTGTAGAGTTCCTCCACTAGGGAATGTTGAATTCTTCCTTTGGTGTGAGTGTGGAGTTCCTCCACTAAAGGGTTTTGAATCTTTCCTTTGGTAAGGGGGTAGAGCTTATACACTGGGGGGATGAATGTAATCCTCCACTAGGTGGGTTGAATTCTTCCTTTATGGTTATGGTATAGTTCCTCCACTAGGAGGTGTTGAAATCTCCCTTTGTGGCGAGGGTATAGTTCCTCCATTAGGGGGTTTGAATTCATCATTTGTGGTTAGGGTAGAGTTCCTTCACTTGTGGGGGGAGGGGGGGGTTGAATTAATCCTTTGTGGTGAGTGTATAGTTCCTCCACTAGGAAATGTTGAATTCCTCCTTTGGTGTGAGTGTGGAGTTCCTCCATTAAGGGGTTTTGAATATTTCCTTTGTTAAGGGGGTAGAGCTTCTACACTGGGGGGATGAATGTAAAGCCCCTTCACTAGGGTGGTTTGAATACCTACATTGGGTGTATGTGGATGGGATTATTTTTCGTGAATAGTTATCCACACTTCATCCACGTAACGGCATATACATTTCCTCTAAGTCCTCTGTTCCTCATCCCTACCCGACGTTATTAAAATATAAGTGGATACCCTGGAAGGGTAGTAAATTGGATCATCTGACACCTTAACTCAGTTGGCAGCATATTGGTATACTGAGTTAGGGGTCCTAGGTTCTATTCCTTGCATCACTAAGAAGTGGTCATTGGTGGGATCAAATAAATTTCATAATTGAAAGTAAATTGGATTGTGCAGACTAAAAAGGAGAAAAAAGAATATTCTTTGTAGGATGCAATTGCGGAGTAGTGGTTTCCACTTTCCAAATATAACTTATCACAAACTGGACAATTATTGCAGTTATACTTATATTTAATAAACCTACATTTGACGTAATTCAAAGTATTTTTTTCTTTTTCTACTTTCTCATGTATAAAATTATTGTAGTCATGAACATCTTTTACCTCGAAATTATGTTCTATATTCGCCCAAACTTTAGATACTGGGTCCTACAGTAATTCTGTCTGTCCTCATGTCTGTCTGTCCATCCCAATGTTTGTCCGTTTGTAACTATTTGGTTTTTTCTGTCTAAACATTAGAATACAGCAAAAACTGTTTGATTTAGAGATCTCTTTTCTCCATTTTCCAGGCAAGATAGATATTTTCTCTAATTTCCAGACTAGAGACATATCCTTTATTTTCCAAAAGAGAGAGTTATTTTCTCTATTTCCCAAACTAGAGATCTATTTTCTCTATTTTCCATACTAGATAGATATTTTATCGATTTTCAAAACTAGAGATATATATTTTTTCTATTTTCCAGGCTAGATAGATATTTTCTCTATTTTCCACAATAGAGATCTTTTTTCTCTATTTTCCACAATAGAGATCTATTTTCTCTATTTTCCAGGCTAGATAGATATCTTCTCTATTTTCCAGACTAGAGAGTTATATCCTCTATTTTCCAAACACGAGAGTAATTTTCTCTATTTCACAAACTAGAGAATTATTTGATCGATTTTCCAGGCTAGATAGATATTTTATCTATTTTCAAAACTAGAGATATATTTTCTCTATTTTCCATACAAGGCAGTTATTTTCTCTACTTTCCCATATAGAGATATATTTTCCATATTCTACAATATAGAGAATTAATTTATACTCGTTCCCATATAAAAAGTTATTTACTCTATTTTCCAGAATAAAGAATTATATCATATATTCTCCAATATAGAGAGCTATTTTCTATATTTTCCAAACCAGAGAGCTATTTTCTATGTTTTCATATCCATGGAGGGTTTTTTTTTCGTTCTTTCCCAATCTAGAGAGTTGAAGGCGATTGTAAAGGAACCTGGTTCTTTTCTCTTTGCTCTGTTCCGCCAGAGAGCGCTCCCGTTCTTTCTTTTGTCGTTGCCTCCTGTCCCAAGTGTTGTTGTTGGCCACTGCAGCTGAAGTGTAAATTGCTCCTCTGGAGCTGACCGGATGACAGATGGTATTCTACCAATGGTTCAGCGGCTTTTCTTTTTATTGGCACGCGTTCTAACTTCTGACAAATTAACTCTTGCGTTTCTCAATCCAACAACTTGGCTAAGTCGGAAAAGTCAAGGGTTCCAGATTTTGATTCCTAGAACTAACGGTTTTTTGTATTAAGAAATAATATTCTGACCCCGCTTAAATAATTTAATAGTCTGAGGCATTTGTTCTCAAACTGGGGTACGCGTAACCCTAGAGGTAAATGAGCAGCTCTCAAAGGAAAATTGGCAAAATAACTCGAGAACCAAACGTGACGGGGAATTTTCTAGGTGAGGGAGGGAAATTTTCGAGTTTGATTAACTATATGATATTTGTCATATGAGGAAAATTTATCTTGAGTTTAAATTTTGTCATGAATAAAGGGTATAATCTAAAAAAAAAATAGTGTTCCCGGTCTAAGGCATGTGAGTTTAGTTATAAACATTACAAATTTTAAATACTGAGGGGGTTGCATTTAAAAAATATTAATATCAGTTATAAATTGATTAAAAATGATTCCATATTTGTACCTTAGTATCACACTAAGAAATGAAAATCAACTTTGTATAACATAAAGAGTCACTTAATATTTTTAACCAAAAGTTGATTTTTTTTATCTTCAGCAACGGTGAGATTGTGGTCCTATAAATTTGTGTTAATTTCACTTTCATAATTTTCGACAGATATGTGAACGCACACCATAATATCTCGTGTGTTTGACTACATTTAATAAGAGAAAACTATTGATATGTAAAATAAAAATAAGATAATGTTTCATAAAAAAGGCCCGCAGGCCACAAGTTTGACAGGCTTGGTTTAAGGTGTAACTCTCGCAATTAAAGAGGACTGCCAATGATGGAGAAATTGGAGCTCAAATAAAGTAGGGTGTACAGGGGGAGGGGTGTTTCTTAAATTATTAATAATAATAATAATATTTAGCACCGCGTCTTACTACCCTTTCGGGTTATACGATTTAAGTACTAATTACGCTAATGGACTAGGAATTGGGAAGGTTGAATTAGAGGAAGTGAACCCGCATTTGCGTGGAGGGAGAGTGGAAAACCATTTAGGAAAAACCACCCCCAGTTCACCCGACCGAGATTCGAACCTCGATCTCCCCGTCCTCAGCAGTCGAGCTCAACACGACACGTGCGTTAGCCAACTACGCCACTGAGGCGGGTTGTTTCATTAAATTAATTTCCACCTTCCCTCCACGTAAATGCGATTACAATTCCTTTAAATTCAACATTAAATTCTCTAACACATTTGCATAATTAGTATATAATTATTTATCCAGATCTAACAGTCAGTAAGATGTGTTAATATAAATAATTATTAAAAAATCACCAGTCATGACAAGACTTGTCCCTGTGTGATACAGTCCCCAGGTTTATTAACTTATAAACAGAATTATTCACCATCATTTTCTACACCCATATGTGGACATGATCCCTTTATACTTACTAGTGTTTAATTCTTGACACATGTCATTGACACACATAGTTTTCAAAACATACACATACACAGAGAATGATTGATGACTTCACGCGCTTTTACGTCACAAGTCTGTCAAAAAAACCCAACTGAAGTGCTATTTCCATAAATAACCTCCCCTAAGCCACTCAGTCAAACACGGACAGAAATTGTTTGCTGGGGTGGTATGAAGGGGAATTAAAGAGAACATTATTTTCGATTTTCAATTAAAGTATGGAGATATTTACGGCCTTAACTTTACACATCTGTCCATTCTCATGTCATGGAGAGTACAAGTTTACATTAAAACGATGCAATCAAATAGGAACATTATTTAAAACTTTACTTTATCGTACAAATTAAGCTGTTTTTAGTGATAAGTATTTTAATATTAATTGAGACAATTTTCACCATTGAATTAAAAAAATATTCATATTTTAATCAAGAGTGGTAATTTAATATGACCTAACTATTTGGAAAAATGGTCTAAGGCATCACTCTCACAAAATACAATACTGCTGATAACGGGAAGACTAGGGCTCGAGCCTTGATTGCGTATAAGTTCTTTTTTCTTAGGTGGTTTTTCACTCTCCTCACACGTAAATGTGGACACATTTACTCTAATATTTAACCTCACTTATCCCTGACACATTAACATAATTAGTACATATACGTATAAACACGGTTGGTAAGCTTAAATGATAATATTTTTAAAAAAGGTTAAAGCACAGATTAAACGAAAATTTTCGAAAAAGTATAAAACAATTTCAGGTTATACTGATTCATCGTAGTCAGACTTAGAACTTTCCTATTACCTCTTAATGTGGATATTTTATGTAAAAAAATGGGTTGTGTTAATTCACCTAAAGAACTTATAAAATTAGCTTTTATTATTTTTATTAAAACCACGTCTTACTACCCGTTCGGGTTATACGCACTTACGCTAATGTGTAAGGGTAGGGTGATTGTGAGATGAAATGGAGGACCTACNTGGCATTCCCCACATTCACAAGATGTCTTGTCAGAGGTGAAGGAAGGGTTTGGTAATCAGATAAATCTGTGTCGGGACCGAGGATTGAGCCCCAGCCGCCAGCACAGAAGTCTGACACCTTACCCCTAGACCACCAGCTCACGCTATAAAATTAGTTAAAACTACAAACGTATAAAACTGAATATAGAAACATTATGCATTAAAATCCTTACAAAAAAAAAACATTATTTGAACGAAAGGTGCTGTATGAATCATTCTAAAGTAATAATTCAAAGATATTTAGTTTTAAGTGAGTTGTCAGAAATTTTCACATAAATGTTACATCCCCTTGAAAATGTTGACTTAAAAACTTTTTAATAAATCTTACAACTAATATTTAACAATCCGTTGATTAATTATTACTTTTATATCTATATTATTTCAAAATTTAGATTAACAGATTATATATATTGCACTCTTTAATAGGTAGATTATACAGTTATACTTAATTAACTGGTTGTCTAAAAACCTATTGTGTATTTTATTTATTAATATATTCTGTATTAGGCCTATATAAAATTGTTCATCTATTTTAGTTGTGTAACTTTTCAAAATTATATATTTAAATATAATCCTTTTAATAGATAAAATTCTAGTGTATATATGTGCAAAGAGCTTCGGGCAATTACCGAATATCACGACTTTCCTGGTTTATATCAACAGGAATGATTGAGCGTCACTAACCGGTACTAAGTACCAAGTACTAGGTGCGCGCGTTGCACCAGATGAATGAGGTAACACATCGGGGCACACCATAAGGTTATTCACTCTTATATTATAATACATTATAAATATAGTTTTAAATAAAAATAAACAAAATATTTGCTAACATAATTTTAAACTTGGAAATTTTTAATGTTATTTTTTTTTAAGTTAAAATGAAAAACTTGTAGATTCTATTAATAAAATAATTAAAGTTTACTATCCAAAGTTTTTAGTATTAATTGATCTTTTATTTCGTTTATAAATAAATAAATGTGAAGAGTACAAGTAATTCAATATTTTGCCAAATCACTACGAATAAAGTTTTAGATGAAGCTGTAAAGCGTAAGTTTGAAATTATTTTTTTTCTAACATTTTCAAGATATCTGCCAAGATTTAATAAAATTATGGAAATAAGAATCTAATATACAACGTATACAAACTTTTTTTGTGGTCAAATTTTATAAAATTTCTACTATTATATTAATTTGTGTTATTTTATAGGTATCGTTACTATATATTAAAGGCAATAGATTGATATCACATGACCCGATTCAGTGGCCGCGTGGTCTAATGCGCTACTGTTTCAATAAAATAGACTGCCAATGACGGGGAGATCAAGGTTCAATTATCTTCAAGAGTTATTGTGGTTGTTTTTTCCAAAATATATTTCCAATCCCCTTCCACACAGATAAGGGTACATTTCCCATAAATATAGCCTTCTTAATCCCTAAAACCATCAGCGTAATTACTTGGCCAATATGAGCATATAACCCGAACAAGTAGTAAGTCGTGGTGCTAAAATAATTATAATATGACCAACTTTGATGATCACATGGGTTAAGGCGTTATTTTCGCATTATATTAAACTAAAAATTATGGGAGGATCAAGGTTCAAATACCGGTCGGATATACTTAGGGTGGCTCAACCTATATGTATTTACATTTTCTCTCCACAAAAATGTGGGTACACTTCCTCCAAATTCAGCCTTCCGCATCCTTAACACGTTAGCGTAATTAGAACGTATGTGTGCATCCCAAACGGATTGTAAGACATGGAGCCAGAGGGAAAAAAATCCATGATGTGACTTATGGCTATATTAAAACTAGTTCTTAACAGAATCAAGATATACAAACATTTTATGTATTAGATTAGATTATACCAGTGATACCACCTATTAAAAAGTATTTTACTATTATACCTTACTACCCTTTGGGCTATTCACCCATTTAATTATGTCTGCACTTGTGTGAAGAAAGTTCAATGACCTATTAGCGAAAAATACCATTCACAATAAACAAGTCGCGCTGGGGAAGGTTATACTTACATTAAAATCAAAACACCTATTAATCAGATATTATCGTGTTTTTTTTATAATACCTGTACTTATCTATATCTACGAATTTTTCAAATCATGTCCAATGTAAATATGATGAGCAGAAGCTGATAAAATTGCCATAAAATAAGGTTTTTTTAATAGCCATATTGAAACAAAATGGTGAACGCTAATTTGAATTATCCGATTTATTAACTGGACATCCATGTGATATGGTAGTACAGTCAATATAATGGTTTTTGCGTGAATGAATATCAGCTGAGAAAAAAAGACAAGACAGAATTTTTTTGTTTCCACTTTCTTGAGACAAAATAGTAAAACCAAGTTTTAATAAGCCTATTTGTTGAAATGTGGTACTGGAGAAGACTTGAGAAGATCAGGTGGACAGACAGACAGACTAATGAAGAAGACCTAAGAAGATTGGTTGAGAAAAGAGCCATTTTAGATGTGATTCATCGATACAAAGCAAACTGGATTGGACAAATCCTTAGGATAAACTTTCTTCTGAATGACGTCATAGAAGGTTGAGGTTGAAGAAAGAGCAGCTTAGGAAGGAGGATTCAAATATTTGATGATTGAAGGAAAGAATAAAATTCTGAGAGCTAAAAGAGGAGGCAGAGGACAGGGTGCATTGGCGGTATAATTTCCCCAACAAAAGGAATGGACCGGTTGTAAGACAGAACATTTAATATTAATAAGTTTACTGGACGTACATGTTAAGTGTCAGCACAAACGATGTAGTGAATTATGTGCAAAGAGAATAACAGCTAATAAAAGGACAGAGGAAAAGGGTTCTGTATCAATCATCTTGAAACAAAATGGCAGATGCTAATTTTAGCTAGACTATATGTGATTTTAATTTGATTGAGATAGATAATTAATCATTTGATGTGTGCGTAAGTAGACATGGTGAGATCCTACCTGCTGCTGAAGATCCGGTGAAGCAGTAACCCAAGTAGGCCTGCCTGGGTTTGTGATGGGATGATCTTGGTGGATTCTGATCAGACGCACATTTACACAAGTTAGGATGAGAATGTGGTTATTTTAATTGATGAAAGAGAGTGAAAAACACTAAGAAAAACTGAGGAGTAGAGCCGCGGTGGTGACGCACGTCCACCTTTGAGGAAAACACTTTGCGAACTAACAGGAAACGCGCGCAAAAGTACGAGAGTGAAATTGTACCACCCTTACAAAACATACTTAATGAAAGAAAAGGCGGTATAACAGAAAAATGTGATAATTACATAAATTAATAATGAATGAATATAAGAAATATTTAATTAAGTAAACAATAATGAAATTGAGACTAAAATAATAAAATATAAATAAATAAACACTAAACAATATGTTAATCAGACGTTCAGATTATGTCCAGGGGAAATCTAGGCACAATTGTATGGTGGTTCTTTGCGTCAAAGAGTAACAGTCATCGACTCATATTTTTTTGTGTTAGTTCGGATTAAATCCTCATTATTAATAATTAGCACACGTTGGTTCACGGATTAGGACAACAGATTCTTTAATCTGGTTTGTTGGTGATGGGTAAAGCGGGTGTTTGAGAACTTATTAGTTTCCACAGTCTTTCTTTACTTAAATGCAGCCGTGTTTCTTCTGAATCCTACTTTTCTCATCTCTACCTAATTAACGTGAATATTTGAATAGTTAGAATGAGCAGGGCGTGAAACGGATAAAAATTAAATAACTTAAATCCCTTGGACCTGTCGAGTGCATGTCTAAAACCTATTTGGTGGAATGGTTGGCGAGATATAGAAAGGCGTGGCTTCACAACTGACCAAATTATCCTTCCGCACCAACAAGAACAGATGGATTGAGGAAAACGTAGATGGCGCTAGCTACCAAACAGGTCTTGCGGAAAAATCATACATTTGGAGAAGGAGTGTAGTTTTTATAGTGATATTTTCAACACCACTTCTAAGAAAATGGGGTGACCTGGTGGTCTAGGGGTAAGGTGTCAGACTTCTATGCTGGCAGCCGGGGTTCAATCTTCGGTCCCGGCATAGATTTATTCTGATTACCAAACCCTTCCTTCACCTTTGACAAGACATCTTGTGAATGTGGGGAATGCCAGGCCTCCACCGTGGTTCGGATTATACATTTAACTGTAGGTCCTTCATTTCATCTCACAATCACCCTACCATTGCACATTAGCGTAAGTGCGTGTAGCCCAAACGGGTAGTACGACGCGGTGCTAGTAATGATAATAATCATAATAATAATCTAATAAAATGTAGCAATGTTTATTAGGTGTCATATTTTCATATATTTTGTTATTAAGCCAGCAGTTTTATATTGGAAAATGTCAAAATTATTGATATTTGATCACTGTCAAAATTATATAGGATTTTTGTATATAAAAAGTATAGCTTAATCAACATGCTTCTATTCTTAAACAAACCGTTTCCGAAAAGAAAATCGCAAAACAATAAACATTCTTGAAGATAACAGTTTGTTCCTATGGCTCTGCATTTCCACGCCAAATGAAATGGGCCAATCACCTTAATAGAACGTGAAATTAGAATAACCAATGTACAGTGAGCCTCTTTGATTCATAAAAACAAACCCAGACTTGAAATGTTATAGTTACTGTGCACCCGCCTCGGTGACGTAGTTGGCTAACGCGCTAGTCGTATTGAGCTCGACTGCAGATGACGGGGAGATCGAGGTTCGAATCTAAGTCGGGTGAACTGAGGGTGGTTTTTCCTAAATAGTTTTCCACTCTCCCGCCACGCAAATGCGGGTTCACTTCCTCTAATTCAACCTTCCCAATTCCTA
>CABFOW010008970.1:0-15777 GCA_902141385.1 Timema californicum | reverse complement strand
AACCCTCACAAATGTGAGGTTTGTGGCAAGTGTTTTAAAACGAATAGTGAGCTTAAAACTCATCTGGTAATACATGATGACCTAACACTCTACAAATGTGATGTATGTGGCAAGTGTTTCAAAAAGGAGAGTACTTTTAAAATCCATCTATTTGTTCATAGTGATCACACACCTCACAAATGTGATGTATGTGGCAAGTGTTTCAAATTTAAAAGCACACTTAAAAATCATATAATTACTCATGGTGAACACAGACCTCACAAATGTGATATATGTGGCAAGTGTTTCAAACAAATGAGTTTGATTAAATCTCATTTCATTAGTCATGGTGTCCAAAGACCTCACAAATGTGTTGTTTGTTTCAAACGTAGGGAAAACCTCACTAAACATCTCATTACTCATGGTGAACAAAGACCTTACAAATGTGATGTTTGTGGCCAACGTTTCAAAAGTAAAGCTCATCTAAAAACGCATATAGCAATTCATAGGGAAGAAAGACATCACAAATGTGATGAGTGTGGTATTTGTTTCAAAATGAAAGACAACCTTAGATTGCATCTCGTTGTTCATAGTGCACAAAGACCTCACAAATGTGAGATTTGTGGAAAATGTTTCAAAAGGAAAAGTGAAATTAAAATTCATCTTCTCTCTCATGATGAACAAAGACCTCATAAATGTAATTTGTGTGAAAAGGCTTTCAAGACTAAGAGCAACCTTAGGACTCATCTTATTACCCATGGGGAACAAAGTTCCCACAAATGTGGTGTTTCTGGCAAATGTTATAAAGGTAAGAGCACTCTTAAATTTCATTTCATTACTCATCATGAGCAAAGAACATACAAATGTAATGTTTGTAGCAAGTGTTTCAAAGAGAAGAGCATCCTTAAAAATCACCTTCTTGTTCATGATGAAGAAAGACCCCACAAATGTGATTTTTGTGGCAAATGTTTCAAAAAGAAATACAGCCTTAAAACTCATCTACTTGGTCATGGTGAACAAAGCCCTAAATAATGTGGCGTTTGTGGCAAGAGTTTCAAAGAAAAGGCCAATCTTAAAACTCATCTCATTACTCATGGTGAACTTAGAACTCACAAATGTAAATTTTTATGGCAACTGTTTAATAAAGAAGGTTATTCTTAAAACTCATCTTAATACTCATAATCAATAAATGCCTCACAAATGTTATGTTTGTGGAAAGTGTTTAAAAGAAAAGCGCATTTTTAAAACTCATACACTTGTTGTTGAACATAGACACAAAAATTTTAATGTTTGTATTAAATGTTTCTAAATAAACTACAATATTAAGGGAATGGATCAACATGGTGGATAAGAGCGGCCGGTTTATAAGGCTATTTCTCTGAAGCTGATTACTAATAAAACAATTATACATATTTGAATCTAATTTTTACTACTGTAAAGATCAATTCACTTTCATGGTTAATGTTTTATTAATATCGATCCAGCTTATTCAAATTTAGGTTTTAGAAAGTAATTTGAAGAATACTGCCTAAAACAAATTGGGCTTGTCATTGAAATGTGGGAAGACTTAAGCTAAAACTGTTTTCAATATATCACAATAAACATGTTTCTCTAACGTTCAGTATAATTTAACTCCAATTTAAAGGTTAATATTCGTAAGCAGTTTTGTTTAAATTATTTTTACATTATCGTATTTTCTTGTTTTAATGTTTTGTTTTTTTAAAGATGCAGACAAATTATAAACCTAGTAAATATGGTTGAGGATAATTATTCTTTCATTTTTCAACATACATATTGAGCTAAACTAAAATAAAGTGGCAATAAATATATTTTCTACTCTTGTAAATTGGATAAAAAAATTTATTTATGAATCTACTATCTTTTCTGCATGGAAAATACAACTTTAATACTCTAACTTAGAATTAATCCATTAATTTCAAATCGTGTGTCTTAGAATACTTAATTAATAGAATTACGAGACCCGCTTTGGTGACCGCATGATTTAAGGCACTACTATGGCAATAAACTGGACTGCCGAGGGCAGGGATCGGGGTTCGATCCCAGTTAAGTAGTATGAGGTTATTATTCCTTAAATGAATTCCACTCAAATGTGAGTCTATGTCATCTACAATCAACCGTACTTTTCTGTAAAACATTCGAATCGGCGTAAAATCTACACGGGCTCGGTTCACTTTGGTGTACCAATCAAACACTTTGGCCCTATCTTTGGTAATCCTATCTGTAAACAGAGTCAATAATTTGGTATAGATAATACAGGGCAATCTAAATCATTATGAACTATTGGCCTTAAATCAAGAAATACAGTTGTCAAAATAGATATATGTCCTGAGACCATTTTGCTCTCAATAGTAAAGGTGGATAAAGAATGGGGAAAGGGGATGGAGGCACTAGTGAACATGCCTTGACCTCCACTCTTTTCAAAATTAATAAAATCAACATAATTTAAATAATCTTTAATTAAGGATAATCAAAAAATGGGAAAATCCAGAAAAATTACTTTTTTAAAAAAAATTGTTTTATTTATAATACTTAAACCTATTTACACAATTTTTTAACAGTTTTTGGTTTCTATTTTTACGTTTTTAATAAGCTATATAATTTTATATATCATAATAAAATAGGAGTTGACCAATAACAAATCGCTAAATTGAATTGAGTATTTTCTAAGGATTATTTACCATTCATATACAAAATTCAATTTGAGGTTTTAACATATTTATTATTCATTTTTTTATAAATAAACTGTAATAAGCCTATTCATATTCTTTAAAGAATGAAACATGCAACTCAACATCTAACGGAAAGTGACAATGATGATGTTGGCCATTATATTATAAAACAAGAGATAACTTCCATTATTCCAGCCAGTAGAGTTTGTGCAGAGCTTGGCCTCAAGGAAGAACTGTGTTTTGATGAAAGTTNCCATTATATTATAAAACAAGAGATAACTTCCATTATTCCAGCCAGTAGAGTTTGTGCAGAGCTTGGCCTCAAGGAAGAACTGTGTTTTGATGAAAGTTATATTATTGTTAGTGAAAATAAAATAAAAGCGTTTAGAGAAAACTTCACCAATGAATTCAATAAAAATGTGGAATTCCAAGCAAAGGATGACTAATTAATACCTACGTCTTTTTTAGGCAAAAAGACTATTATTTACCAGGAGTATGGGAAAAATTATAACCCTGATGATTATATAAAGTTGTATACTAAAAATAATAAACTTAAAGCTCATATCCTTGCTCATAATGAACAAAAACCTCATAAATGTGATGTTGATGTTTGTGGCAAGTGTTTTAAAAAGAAAGACACTCTTTAAACTCCTCTACATGTTCATGGTGAACAAAGACCTCACCGATATTGGGTATTTGATAAGTTGCAAAAAGAAAGACACTCTTAATACTCATCTGCTTGTTCGTGGTGAACAAAGACCTCACCAATGTTCGGTTTGTGGAAAGTTTCAAATTTAACTGCATTTTTTTTAAAAAAGCATCTCCTTAATCATCGTTAGTAAAGACATTTCGAATGTGATGTTTGTGTCAAGTGTTTCTAAACAAATTAAATGAAATTTGAACTCTTTGGTGTAATTTTTATTTCACTTTCTTATCTATTAATGAATGAAGAGTGTTTTTAGGCAATCTTTAGAACTCTTCATATAAGTTTTAATAAACAATGAATATATTTTTATTTCCACTTATACCCATTATCATACGTAATAAGCATAAAATAAATATTATAAATTTAAATTTGATATATAATTGATTGAATTAAGATTCTATTTTCTTTCTAAGGCTTAAGTCTTATTAAGTTTTATGTGTTAAATCATTCATTTAGACTCGTTACAATAGTGAATATATTATAATATGATATCATTAGTTATATGATATCATTAGTAGTTTTAATTAACAATACTTTTCTTGATTTAAAATACCATTTTTTTTATCTAGCCTCAATACTTAGAACAAACAATATAAAATGTCACCTGATAGGTCTCAAACATGAATTCTCTCCGAAGTTACAAGAATAGTAACACTATTATCATCTATAAAAATGTATATCTATGATTAAACTTCGAATTACCACTGGCTGCGTAAACGATGTGTCCCGATCCTCACAAAACCTCACTATAACACGGCGCACCATACTACAGCCTACTCCTACTAAACTGCCCAGCCAACTGACTGATTCACGTGTGACCATAATAGTCGCCAATCTACGCACTGCCACGCCTTACTGTGAGTCGAATACAGTAATACCTTCTAGAGTCTCAAGGAATATTCTGAATCTACATTCTCTTAGTTTCAAGGACAGAGTAAGAGGAAGACCCAGAGTGCACTATCCTTACGTCATCCATTTCTCCTTGTAAATTTTCCCCTCTTCCACCCAACATCGATCTGAGCTCTGAGGTGAATATATACTGCTAGAACTACCTTTGATGGCTTTAAAAAAATGTCTTGTGAGATTATATTCTCCTGTCACTAATAGATTCCAAATTTATGGTTTTGAAACTAAAAAGTGTTGATTAATTCTGTGTGTTAAATATGGAATCAAAGATGGAACTAGGTTTAAGATTGGTAAAGTGCAGTCTTAGGACTCTAAACTTTGGCACAGATATTTGTTTTTTAAATATATTTCCTACTGAGCATGGAAATTGACGTAATTAAAACAATGTTTATCTCGGTAATAGCTGGTGAGCATTCCTTCAAAAAATTCTGGAATGAGAGGCTATAGTATAATTATTTCTTTTTGTGATCCATCGGACCATTGATAAGCAGATTTGTATATCGAGATCTTTCTGTATCGATGATCGATATTTACGCCATCGCTAGTGGTATCTGGTTTCAGAACTAATCATCGAATCGGCGGGATATTTGAATTCAGAAAGTGAACCCTTTTATATAAGACAAGAATTCTCGATTTGATTTTTTCCCATTTTTTATACAGCTTTTTTAAAATATGATTTATATGTAAAAAATTCAAATAAAAAATGCAGGTAAATAAAACCAGGTTATAAGTAACATTTATGTTTTGTTGTTTTAAAAATAAATTTTCTGAGATAATGTCCGAATGAAAAAAACTATAATATTTTATTTTTTCAAAGTAAACCAACCAGTTATTTCACTGTAATATGATTAATATTCAACTCTGAACACATCTTTCTTTAATTTGAAACTTACCCTTTTGCAGGATATTTAAAAAAAACTTTGTCAAACCAGCTCTTAATTCAAAAATAAAGTTGATGGTGATTGTAATGTGTAGATTTATAATAACAAACTTATATTTATATTTTATTAAACAAATATTTTATTTATACATGGCTTTAATGGGTGGAACAAAATACATTGTTAACTTTTGTTAATATTAGTTATTATATAATTATATTACACATTGCTATATTTGTTTACAAAATTCCACTCGATACACATAACAATGATCGTGCATGCTTCGAAGCATGCGCAAGGGACTTTACATACAATAACTTATACTAAACTAGATGGTGAATATTTATAGACCAGGGTGAATACCCTGTCAATACCCAGTGACTCTTGACAGTATGTTCATCTATTTAAGGCGGGATTATCTTCAAATGGCTCACATGAGCTCTCCTGGAAACATTGTTGTCCCCTTATCAATCAGGCAGACAGTGACAGGGATGAGAAATTAATCAATCAGCCATGGACCACTCCATTTCTCACATAATTTGGCTGAAACTTTCTCAATAGCGGAGCTTTGTGGGAACTCCTTACATAGGACGTAATCTCCAATCACAAAAGGGACAGGGATTCTACCTTTAATGTAGCTCGCAGCTACCCTACGTTGGGCATTTCTCAAATTATCCAGATTTACCCGACACCTTTCAGCATGGGGAACTCTAAACTCCAACTCTTGGTCCCACCTACTTTGAACTTGATGATGAAAGAAAGTGAGGGCGATAACCCGGTTCCTATTGAACCGTTCAACTTGATTAGGGCCAGGGTGGTACGGGCTTTTAGTAATGTATCTGATCCCCCACCCAAAACACATCCCTAAAAACAGCAGACCTGAAACAGGGACTATTATCGCTAACAATGGCGAGTGGGGCCCTCAAGAATGTCCATATTTGCCTACACAGCGCATTTACAGTGGTAGTAGTCTTCATGTCACGAACGAGGAATCAAAAAAACAAATTTCGAAAAGGCATCGATAAGTACTAAAATACAAGTGTTTCCCTGAGAAGAGCGGGTGATAGGACCTTTATAATCCACAAAGACTTTCTTCCAAGGACGTTGGGCGACATTGGCCGAATGTAGCCCAATGTGGGAGCTTTGAACAGGTTTAGCCTTTTGACAGTCCATACAACGGCTAACCCACGTTTTGGCATCATTATAAAAGCCAGGCCAAAAAAACTCATGGGAAATCTTGCAGATAGTTTTCAGGACACCCAGGTGACCTCCAAAAGCTGAGTTGTGAAAATATTTTAAAAGCATAGATCGAATAGCAATAGGGACAACTACCTTTCAATCGTTTCCCCGGTTATTATAGGTAAATAATACACCTTTGAACATCCCGAATGATCCCACCTTTTCTCCTCCCTAAATCTGCTCTATAATGCCTCTACACCAATGGTCATTACGTTGATGATGATGAATGGATACAAACGATTCAGGAATGGTATTGATAACACAGTTGATGGCACTGATCTCTTCAGAAGCTACAGAGGGTCAGATCTTCAGCCATACACGATAACGCATCGGTGGCAACATTATTCTTTCCCGAAATAGGATGTGTGGTGAATTTAAAGCGGTAAAACCTCCACACCCATCTAACTATCTTACCTAATTGCTTGGGATGTCGCCACATTCAAGCAAGAGCCATGTTGTCAGTATACAACTCAAATTCTCTTTGATCCAGCTAGTCGGCAAACCGCTCGACACCGAACAAACCGGCAATGCATTCATTTTTGTACGCACTATACCTTCGCTCTGAGTCAGTAATTGTTCGACTGGCGAACGCAACCGGCCAAACACCATCAGGCGACCTCTGGGATAAAACAGCACCCAGAGCTAATGATGACCCATCAACATGCAGCAAAAAGGGGAGCGAAAAATCAGGCATTCTCAGAACCTCAGGAGAGATAAGCTTCTGTTTCAGAATTTCAAATGCCTTGGATTGAGCTTCACCTCAATTAAAAATAGCTCCCTTCTTTTTGAGTGAGTTAAGGGGGGTGGCAATATCAGAAAACATAGGTATTAATCGAGAGTAATAGGCACACATGCCAATGAACCTCATAACACCTTTGAGATTCTTAGGGGGGGATCTAAGATGGGTTGAATCCTTTCAGGATCAATAAGCAGATTCCCACAAGAGATAACGTAACCCAAATACCGAATCGAGAGTTTAGCCCACACAATCTTATCAGGATTCACAGGTAACCCAACCTTACTGCAAACGCCTTAACACACTTTCAAGATGAACAACGTGATCCACAATACAATCACTGTACACACAAATATCATCGAGATAGTTTAACACGAACTTGTATTTAAGATCAGAAAGAACGTGATCGAGAACGCGACTCAGGGCTTGACCTCCGATACTACAGCCTAGAGGCACTCCATTAAACTCATATGGTTGCCAGGGCGTAACAAAGGCAGTTAGTTTCTTTGAGGGCTCAGTCAACGAACATTGCAAAACTAGCGTTAAGATCAATCACACTAAATATCTTGGCTCTACCGAAATGCTGAAAAGCCGATTCAACGCTCGGCATTGGGTAGGGGTCTAATTGGATCTTTTTGTTGATCTTACCGTAGTCAACAATTGACCTATGCCCTTCTCCCTTTTTTGGGATAATGTAGGCCGGGCTGGCATATGGGGATTTGGAGGGCTAATCACGCCTTTGACCTCAAGGTCATCAATGAGCTGCTGAAAGATCTACATCTTAGGGGGGCACAAGAATAAGGGCCAGACCTTATATGGATATTGTCCTCAACAACAATATTATAGGGCAAGATATCACATTTCCCTAGTCCAGTGGTAATAACATCAGGGAACTGTCCTATAACTTTTTGAATGGCTTTATAATGAGCATTTAGACCAACAAATAATAGACTGGTTGAAAGAAATTTTGTCTTTAGGGGTGAATTCAAAATATAGCTCTCTCCGAGACATGTTCAAAATAGCTCTACTTTCCCATAGGAAATCATTTCCCAAGATGACCTCATAGGGAATCGAAGGGACACAATACAATTTTCTCTTCCAAGAGAACCCACACAATCTAACAGATAGTAAAACTACGTTGTCCACAATCAACAAACTCGCATTTACTAGCACAAAAGGTCTCGGTTCAATCAATTCTACCTTATAATTAACAATACCCTCTAACTTCTTTAGCAACTCAAAGCTAACAAAAGATCCACAGGAGCCGGTATCTAATAATGTATAATCATAATGGGGACCTACGGACACATGAACCACGAGATGAGGGGGGAGACAATTCTTTCTACCCAGTCGTGTAGTGGTACCTCCATTTACACTACACGTCACTAGTTTCCCGAGGGACACTGGCGCTGATAATGCCCTAGTTGGAGACAGTGGAAACACCTAACTTTTGAGAGGTCAAGGAGAAGAGAAGACTTACCCCGACTATTTGGGTGATTACTTGGTTTTTGCTGAAAAGGGGGGCTTATACGGTCTGGGCATACAAGTGGGAGAGGGTGGTATGTTTCCTATAGCCATAGAATTCCTATAAGTGCTCGCCGGATGGGCCTCTAAATACTATTTCTCAGCTTGCAAATATCCCTTTATGTTTGAAGCTAAGCTATTCAGTTCAGAGATAGTGATCGGCTTCCAAGAAAAAACAAAGTGCCTGCGAGTGAGAGGGGAAACGTTTTCCAAGATAAGCTCTACAACATCCCTTTCAGTGAGGTTAAATTCAAAATTCCCGCCGCTTCAGGGATGGATAGAATAAACAATCTAAATGACTCGTCCGGGTATTGAAAGCGGTGGACAAAAATATTGCTAAGTCTTTCTCTCTCTCTCTCTTATTAATTAAGGATCCCAAAGCTCTTTCTTTTACTACACTCCATGAGAGACCTAGCTGGATGCCCTGTGATACAATATGAGATAAAAATCCAGACGTTTTGCCGAAACATAAAGTCAAAAATTCTGCGTCCCCTACAAGTTTAAAATTGTTTACCCTATCTACTGCTAAAAGAAATTGTAACAACTCCGTGCTTGACTGACCGTCACACGTAACAATATATTTTAATCAATCTTTAGCCATATTAAATTTAATCTTAATGGAAGGGGTAATATGCGGTAAGCACTCACTATTAAGGGGGGTTTGCACTCCTACTTCCAGCTTACTTTCTCCGCCCACGATTTCCTTTACCTGATCTAAAGGGGCTTGACCTATACTAGGGTCTGGTTCACAAGAATAAGTATCGCTGGACTTACATATGTTTTGTGACAGTAATGCTCGCAACTGGCTAACGGTGGCAGTGGGGGGGTTCAGGATATTCCTCAGGTCGAGCTCCGCTATGAGTTCGTCTCCTCTGATCGTGTAAACATCGGATTTTGAAGAGATCTGAC
This sequence comes from Timema californicum, assembly GCA_902141385.1. NCBI lineage: Eukaryota > Metazoa > Arthropoda > Insecta > Phasmatodea > Timematidae > Timema > Timema californicum. Next base: position 6,210 of record CABFOW010008970.1, on the reverse strand, counting down.
TTGTTCCATCGGCGGAGTCCATGGCCGAGGATGAGTTCATGAATAAAAAAATAACAAAGTAAATATATATCCTTTCAAGCTCACTCTGCAAGAAGAGAGTGGTGCGGGATTATAACACCGCCCTTAATCTTCCCAAACAATGAGGGCTGGTGCACAACAAAACTAAGAATATTTTTTTTTTAATAATAATTGCAGACGAGCCAATAGGATAATCACAAAAGTAAATAGGCCGTACTTAGGTATATTCATTTTCTCTTTCCCTGAACTTACTCTCCAACTATTTAGTAATGTAGATATTTATATATAATATGGTGCCTGTGAAGGATAATCATTTGATATAAAGAAATTTGTCAGAAAATAACATTTTATTTATTGATATTGGATAAAGCGAGATTAAATATTGAACAGTAATAAAAAAATTGGTGTATATATATAATATTAATCTTACAACAAAAACAATAGTTGCAGGCAATTTCAAAAACCCTGAATTGGCTAAAATCCAATATAACCTAATATTATATAAGATTACCCCTAACAAATAGTAAAGAATATTACCAAAATCAGTAGGTTACTAATATTTCCTTCATGACAATATAAAACTTTGATGTCGTATTGGCTATAAGTTTCTAATATTTCTTTCTCATGACAATACAAGATATTCCTGCAACGCAGGTTATAGGTTACTAACATTTATTTCATAACAATGTAAACTTTCACGCCAAATAGGCTATAAGTTACTAATATTTCTTTATCATGACAAGATAAGATTTTCCTTCCGCGCAGGCCAAACGTTACTAACATTTCTTTCATAACAATCTAAAACTTCCACGCCAGATAGGCTATAAGTTACTAATCTTACTTTCATGACCATTTAAAACTTTCATGTCAAATAGGCTATAATTTACTACTCTTTCAAAACTGCGACTTGTAAACTGACAATTTTGATATCACGCGAACTCTGATGGGGCTTCATGTCAAAGAAATATTAACTTAAAGATAAACATTATCGACCCCGACGTATCCTAAAGATTAAAGTAATACGAGATATCCCTACGTAAATATATTTCAAGTTGTAAAGTCTTATTAAATTTTAAATATTAATTTTCCAAACAGAATTTCAATATACATCAGCCGAAAAAGAATTGTGTACCTTCTAAAAACATCCTGGACACCTATGTGCGTCCGAGGACAAGATCCTGACAAGAGTGATACGTTCATCTGGACTACACCTGTATATACACAATTATTCTAGCTCCGAGAGAGGGAAGAGGGGTATACAAAAGAAAGGCAAACACAAAACGATAAAGAGAGGGAGGGGATAAATGTACGACGGTGGAACACCGGAGAAGCAGGTAGATTGTTCTTGGCCAAATGTTTTAACACATCACCACATTCTTGCGCATGCGCGCCACATTTTTCCCAACTTGCCTCGCGATAATGCACAGTTCTGTCTTGCGTGCTTTTCACTCGATTAGCTGGTCAGTTAAATTTATTGCGGCATGTTTGTTTTTGTGTGGGGAGTACGTTAGTGAGTCGAATCTGCATGATGGGGCAACGGTGAGTTTACTCGTTTTCATTCCAATAGTGTCCAGTCTTGCATTTTATTCGTTAACTGTTGTAGCTTTTTGCTAATAAACGCTACAATCGGAGATACTCCATACACGCATTGGATGGCAACAGTTAAACTACTATCACACGACACTTGCTTGTACTAGAAATCAAGTGTGCTAGCTAGCGTCTAGATACTATTGATGGGTCAAACCAGCTCGTTGACGCGAGCTAGCTCACATAAGCTCGCTCACTCAAAAGAGTCGTTCATAAAAATCATATCGTTCATCAAATGGCTGGCTCGCTCACTATGTTTAGGTTGTGAAATCACAACCTGCTCCTTTGTCACTGCTCCTCTGACGTCACATCCATAACCTTTTCATGACGAAAAGAGCTGTTCCTTTTCACCACTGGTCCATGGATCAAATACATGCTGTAACAGGTCCGGAGTAAACTTGTTCCTCGCCTTTCTGTCACAGGCAGTGCTGGAATAGATCCAATGCAACCTTGCTTCTCGTCTCTGTCACAGACAGCGCTGTAACAGGTCCGGAGCAACCTTGTTCCTTTATGCTCCTGAGATATTTTGGAGCAGTTGAACACTAGAAAGGAAGTGGATATTTTGTGTTCTTGTCACAGCGTTGATATCAGGATTGAAGGGACCCGCTTGGTGATAAAATGATTTAAGGCAAGGGTTAGCAACTTACGGTCTACTGATTTTATTTAGCCCACAAAATATTTAGCAAACAAACAATTTGTTCAAAAATATGGACTTAATAACTAATTACTAAAGGGGAAATGTAAAAAGGGACTTTTTTTTAATTAGCCAAATATTTTTTTTAAACTCATATGGCCCGCAATATCAAAATGGTTGCCAACCTTTAATCTTTGGCTTCATTTTCGCACTAGACTATACTGCCACTGACAGGCAGATTAAGGTTCAATTCTGTTTGAGTGAACTGAGGGTGATTTTTCCTAAACGTTTTCAACTCTCATTCCAAACAAATGTGTGTTCACTTCCTCTAAAATCAACCATCTTTATCCCTGACACATTGGCGTGGTTATAATAAATTCGTACAACCCTAACGGGCAGTAGACATAGTGCTTAAAAAAAACTAGGCTGGTAGTACGTACGAATATAGTAACTGTGACAAAAAGGAACAGGTCCAGTGGTGGAACATTAGCAGATTGCTCCTGCTCCCCTTAAGGAGCAGTTTCTTCCATCCCTACTATCAACGCGCGGATATATTTAAGTAGGCTATCAAACTTTACAAGCACAATCGACACTTTAGAAGGCAGTGGTTGTAGAAAATTTAATTTCCCCTTGGGGTGTGGTACTTCTGTGTAAGATTTCTTCGCGTGACCTTGAGTGACTCAAGCCAGACGTTCTAGCACGATGCAGTTTCCTTCCTCCGGTGAAGCCGACTCCGCCTTTTCTCCTACTCCAACATCGTTCTTGCATACTGGCCTAAGCCTATTTCATGCCCCTAAGGGTGGCCATGACTTGTTTCTAGCCAGATGAATTAGATCAGTATTAAGTTTGTTAAACTAATCACTGAGAAACCTGAAAAAAGTCGATTGATATTGAATGTTTCAACTAGATTGTGATAAAAAAAATTAGAAAACATTCAAAAATTCAATATTATATAGTAAGAACGTTATAATAAAAACTAATAGGACTTGAAAATTAATGTACTAATATTGTTTTAATGTAGTCAATGAACGAAATCGGTAAACATTCACTACAAATTAAGAAAATATTTTACAAGCTTGACTAGTGTTAAGATCTTGTTTTAAAAATTGAAATATAAAAAGTTCGAAGTCAATTTTCTCAACATTTTTAGAAGAATCATATTTCACAACTATGTTGGATCATGTAGCCACCTAGTACTACAATCTCAACCATGTGTACTCGTGCCACAATTTCAAATATAGAAACTGTGGCACATTAAACTTGGCTTTCTAGAGGATTAATTTTATTTGTAATGTAAGTTCTAAGTTAATTTTCTCCAAATTTTCTGAATAAACTAAACGGGTAATAAGACGTGGTGATTTAAAATTAAAAGAACCTAATTCCACATCTATTTAAAATGGTTTTTCTCATCGCATACAAAACATAGTTCCAGAAAAACAATGTTTTCATTTCGCAGAAAAAATTTATAGTTCTTTAATAACTAAACTCGTGTTTTTTTTGCTAACGATTATATTTTATTAAATTATTCGTTTAGTGTAGTGCTCTCTATGAGATATTTTTAAATATACATGTACTCTATCGCTATCTCTGATTCTTTCTAGAACCATACTCCCGTGTTAGTTTAATATATTTATCTTATGTTGGGTGAAAACTGTTAGTTTACTGTGTATATATTAGAGATTTTCAACCCGCTTCTGGAAACCTTTTTTCTCGTTTTATTGGTTAATCAATTTCGGTTGTATTTTCCATTTGATACAATTTTTCCAGATATTTGATTGTTTGACATCAAGGATGAAATGTGAATATATTGAAGAAGATGAGGCGATATCCGAACAATTGCCTTTAGGTATTGCAGTATCGACATTGGAACCTTTAAGTTTACCTTTCATCAAGGAAGAAATAAAGGTATAGTTTTATTTATTCTCTTTGTGATCATTATATATGTCAAAGAGTTATTGTAGATATTTAGTTGTGTTGGTAAATGATGTTATTCCAACATTAACCCCACAAAACAGCATAGGTATAGTACGTTTTATCATTTCCATTGTCTCTAATTGTTTTTCTTAGTTTATCCAAAAAATAATAATTCAACCATATATTATTTCCATCTTAAAAATACGTAGAATCGATTTAAAATTAATAGTACTTTTATATAAAATAAGAAAAAGTTCCACTTAATGGATGTTCTTAAGGATGTTATAGAAAAATTTCGACACATTAAGCCCTATCTACAAACACCGTAGCTGTAAATTGCGTATTACTCTATGAGAGATAAACTCCACACTAACAAATTGCTCTGTTTACATAGTCCAGAGTCCTAATTACTTAATCCTTATCACACAGTAGAAGATGACTCAACTCTATTTTTCTATGGACTAGTAGCTGCGGACTGCTAAGGAGTACCAATCACAGAAAATTTAGCTGGTGCGCACATTGAAATAAAGCGTCATTTGCATCTTCATGACAATTACATAGACAAGCTCATGTTTTATATATATATTATTGTGTAGTTACTTTTTTAATAATCGTTCAGCTGGGAGATCAGATCGTCTGGTTCAAACATGAAGTCTGCTTGTGCCTAGCCCTAAAGAATATCCTTTGGAAGAGTTTAATTGGACGTAGTTTCTCGTTATTTGGCACGGTCACTTTAAAACGGATATGGTCTATGTATACGCGTTTTTCATTTCTGAGAACCATTAAGGACTTAAAAGTCTATAAGGACTTGGAGCTTACAGACTCTAAAGATGGGGCCTTACACTAAATCTCAAACAGAATTTACCGTCTTAACGAAGGCGAAAAACCGTCTAACGCGAAAAGAATTAACTTTATTTCTTAGAAAATTTAACTACAGGTGATCACAAGTTGAGATTATTTATTAAATATTATGACACTTAAATCCATATCAGATTCACCTAACCTTTCATTACTAACACACTTATTTAACCTAAACCTAAATTATAATGATTATAACACTTTCCCAACCAAACTTAATCTAACCCTTCATGTATAAATACATTTTAATTTAAGAATATAGATCAAAGATTTCATAGTCATTTTAGTGTACACTGCGCAGGATCATTAATGTAACGCAAAGCATCGCGGGAACTGTCATTCATCCGGGACGAAGGATCACAGGAAAGTTACACTTAATCATTAATATGTACATTTCGAAAGTGATTTGGGCATTGGGTTGTTAATATTTGTTAGGATTTAATATCTATTAAAGGTGTATGAAATTGTATACATCTTGGTATCATTAGAATCTACGTATTCTTGTGTTTGTAACAAATTGAATAATCTATATTAATGTTTTACCATAATGACTGAAAAAGAGACTAAGATTGGACGGATAGGGCGTACTAAAGATAACATAGGTGATAGTGGCAATAAATATGGTTTAGGGATTGTTAGGTATATATCATCCTTCTAATTATAGTTTAAAAGATATGACTTTTTTAATATCTATTTATATAGGTACTAGTTATCTTTTGACCATATTACTTATAACTATCTTAAAAGCATCGTGATTGCATTTTGTTCAGGGTTCCTTGGAACCATGTGTTGCACAGATATATGTTTTAATGCAAAGACATATTTAACACTCTGACACAGACTCATTCCCACAGCTACATCTTAAGTTATTAATTTTCTTGTCAAACCTAGCCTCCACCATAACAACATATTTTATAAGACATAAATCAATTTCCCTTTTCAACAAGAAAGACAACAACAAAGTGACATTAATTGCAAATATTGCAAAATAATTTTTCCTGTCATGAGTAGTGGGACTAATCTTTCCACATACTTGAGCAGACATATAGGGAAAGAATTAGTCTCTCTACCTTACGATCGTCAGTTAGGCACAAATTAGATTTAATCTAGTTTTTCCTCCTTTCAAGCTAACTTCCCATACGGAGCTAAAATAAAATCTGCAGCAATGTCCCATTTGCTTTTGACACAGCTATGGAGTG
>CABFOW010008969.1:0-15779 GCA_902141385.1 Timema californicum | reverse complement strand
TACCCCCCCCTTTGGATTGGAAGCCAAAAAGGGGGGGTCGGGCCTCGGTATACTTCCGATGGTTCTGGCAGAAAAAGGGAGGACGTCAGAAGCGTACTAGTGGCGTCTCTTCCGGATCCATTACACCCATGACGGAGGATCTTCCTTTTCAGTTCCTCACACACTATAGTAACCCAATGTCAATAGAACCCTCGTTGAACCAAAGGGACCGCCCATATGGACTGCCTGGGAAGCAGCACAGCACATCTCAGTATGTTATTCAGCTACCTCTTTCTGCAGGCGACGCTTCCAGCCGGCTCACTTTTTTGTTCATGTTCACCATCGCTCTCCAAACTCTAAGGGTTGATGATCGGGGAACAGCCACAGTTGTCTCCCGAGTCATGTCCCAATCTTCAATAAGCTTTTCACATTGTCATACGCAAGAGGATAGGCATAGGGAAGGGGGAGGAGGAAGACAGAGGGCGACGGAAGTTCTCTGGGCTGCACAACAGAAAGAAGCAGTGAGGTTTCACAAATATAGATATTTGCTCCAGTCAGGATCACCCTCTTGACTCGTCAGATAGGGTCTTCATTTTTTTAAATCTCTTGAAGATACCATCCTATCTTTGAGTTCAAATACAATTTTCTCGCTCATATGAGAAAATATTTTTTGTTAATAAACTCCAGATAGGTTCATGATATAAATGGCCGTAACATAGCACTATCACTAATAGTCGCCAATAACCGGATGCATTAATTAAATAGTTCACAAACTTTGCACAATCTATTATTGCACCTGTCTCTGTGTTATGCCTAGGCACGTAAGTCATATTCTAGTCATAAAGTTCATTTTACCTGGGCCTAAGCATATTATACGAGAGAATTTAACCAAAACATATGATACATTTAATGATAAACACTTATCCCATAACGAACACTTACATTTTTATGTACATACATTTTCATACTCTTAGGGACTCTTGAATCTACACCTTTTTGAGGTGACTGACGTGGGCTTGCCTAGTCATAGATACGTCGTTAACATTTTTGAGGAGAACCATTATGGGGGTCAAAAATTTATCCACTGTCTATGGACTACCCCAACTCTGGCACAGCTTCGCCGATCTCTTACCCACCATGAAGCTCATGCGAAATTCTCTATACAAGACGTTATCTCCTATTACATAAAGGACAGGGAGTCTCCCCTTATTGTAAACGTTAGCCACCTTTCTTTGAGCTCTCTTCAGATGATCAAGGGCACGCCTACATTTTTCTTCATGAGAAGAATCATCGTTATCTTCCAACAACGGGTCAATATTCCAGATAGAGAGAAGGGGGTGATTCAACTCACAACCAAGAAAAACAGAAGCAGGTAACGACCCATTAGACTCGTGGAAGGCCGATTTGAATGCCAAATTAAAGTCCAGCTCCTGGTCCCATCTATTTTGCGCCCGACTATGAAAAATTGTCAGCGCAATCACCAAATTCCGATTGAATTTCTCCACATGGTTCGGTTCAGGGTGGTAGAGGCTGGTGGTCACATGATTGATACCCCAACCGAAACACATGTCTTTAAAACTAACCGACTTAAAACAAGGACCATTATCACTAACTACAACACGAGGTGTCCCAAACAATGCCCAAATACACCTACACAGGGCGTTGACAGTAGTGGATGCCTTTATGTTACGCAACGGAATAAGAATTACAAACTTGGAAAAAGCATCAACTAATACAAGAATACAGGAGCTACCTATAAAAGAACGGGTAATGGGCCCAATATAATCGACGAACACCTTATCCCAGGGACGTTGGACGACATTGGCCGAATGAAACCCAACTCTGGAATTTTGGGTGGGCTTAGCTTTCTGACAGTCCTCACAATGGCTAACCCACTCTTTAACGTCGTTATACAACCCCGGCCAAAATAACTCTCTATAATCTTTCCTAAAGGTTTTCAACACACCAAGATGACCACCATATACGGAATCATGGAAATACCTCTAACATGGGGCGTATAGTCACGGGCACAACAAACTTCCTACACTTTCCCTTAGCATTAGTTACAACAAGAAGATCTTTAAACATAAAGAATACAGTCCTACTTTCTCTCAATTGAGAATCCTTTCCTTGACGCCCAAACAACATGGGGGTCTATTTTGATTATCCCTAATGGCCACAAAAGATTCAGGAATCGACCTAATCACACAGGATGCAGGAGATACTTCTTCAGAACCTATAGGGCTACAATCTTCCACCATACGTGACAAAGCATCAGCAGTCACATTATGCTTCCCAGTAATATGATGGGTCGAGAACTTAAATCTAGACAATCTCCAAACCCATCTTACCACCTTTACTAACTGTTTTGGGTGCTTCCACATCCACGCAAGCGCCATGTTGTCAGTGTACAGCTCAAATTCTCTCTGTTCCAAATAATCTGTAAATAGCTCAATACCATGGGCACAAGTGAGACATTCTTTCTCATAGGTGCTTTATCGCCTTTCGGCATCGGTGAGTGTCCGACTAGCAAAAGCTTCCGGCCTGACTCAATCAGACGACCTCTGGGACAATACAGCATCCAGAGCCACAGAAGAAGCATCCACACGAAGGAGGAAGGGAATCGAAAAACAGGCATCCTTAACATTTCGGGGGAGATAAATTTCTTTTTCAAAAGGTAAAAAGTATGAGCCCGTTCCTAACCCCAGCAGAAAGTTACACCTTTTTTTTTAATGAGTTAAAAGGCGCGGATATCTCAGAAAAGGAAGGAATAAATTTGGCGTAGTATGCGCACATGCTAATAAAACACATTACACCTTTAAGGTTCAAGGGAGTGGGGTAATTAATAATGAGGTGGATGCTCTCAGGATCAATGAGCTTATTTCCAGAAGAAATTACATATCCAAGGTGCTTAATAGATGGGGTTGCCCAAGTCACATTATCGGGGCTAACAGTCAGACCTACACGGCGCAAACGACTCAATACTTCCTCTAAATTCACAATATGATCTTCCAAAGAATCACTATATACACAAATATCATCCAAGTAATTGAACACATACTTGAACTTAATATCCGACAGGACGTGATCCAATACGTGACTCAAAGCTTGACCACCAATATACAACCAAGGGGGACACGGTTGAACTCGTACTGTCTCCAAGGGGTGGCGAAAGCCGTATACTTCTTAAAAGACTCTACCAGGGCACATTGCAAGAAACTACAGTTGAGATTTATTAGACTAAAAACCTTAGCCCTACCAAGATTCTGAAAATCGGACATAATACTTGGCATCGGGTACGGGTCAAATTTGATTTTTTTTATTAATATTCCTATAATCAACAATTAGCCTAGACCCTTCGCCTTTCTTGGGGATGATAAACGCAGGACTAGCGTATGGAGAATTGGAGGTGCGGATAACTCCTTTAGATTCCAAATCATTAATTAGCTCTCGGAAGATCTTGATTTTGGGAGGGGCACAGAGTATGGACCAGATCTTGTTGGAATATTATCATCATATTATCATCGTATTATCTAATATGGAAGAACATCACACCTTACTAACCTGGGAGTGATGTCAGGAAACCTCGAAATAACCCCACTAATCGCTTCCTCACAATTTCCCAAGAAGCACATGATAAGTAAACTAGAACAACTGCAGAAGGGAACTTTAACCCTGGGGGAGAAGTCAAATGATAAAACTCTACGTGTCAGATTAATGATGGCTCCAGTTTACCATAAAAAATCATTTCTCAAAATGACATCATAGGGTAGGGAAGGAATACAAAATAAACTTCTTTTCCAAGAAAACCCCATAATTCTAATGGACAAGATTACCCTCTCATGAACACGTAACAAACTACCATTACCTACAATAAAAGGCTTGACATCTACTCTTCCACATATATCTTTAAAAAAATCTTTCAAATCGTTCACAAAATCAGCATTAATGAAAGAACCACAAGAAACAATATCAAGCAGAGCCAATCCAGACTTAGACCTAATCAAGAATTGAACAACAGGGGGAAGGGAAGTAGAAAAGTTTTGAATTGAATGCGTAGCGGGCCCTTAACAACACCACGCGTCATGCGTTTCCCAACGGACATTCTCTTTGAAAATGCCCCAACTGGCTGCAGCGAAAACATCGGACTCGGGATAGTCCGGAAGTCTCCCTGACCTTAGCATGCCTAAAGACCTCGTGTGAGAATTATACGACACATTAAAATTGGGCCTAGCTACAGCAGAGACTGGGGGCGGCTTTCTTTGGTGGAAGTTACTAGATACCTGCACCGGAAATGCTTCCAGATACTTTTTCTCTGCCAATAGCGAACCTTCTATACTAGCTGCCAATAAATAAAGATCAAATATGGTGGTTGGCTTATTTGAAAATACAAAATGTCTTCTCGTCAAAGGGGACACATTCTCTAAGATAAGCTCGACTACTTCTTCCTCAGCCAGGCCAAGGCCTAATATCTCAGTGGCTTCCGAAATAGCCAAAATGAACAATCTAAACGGATCATGAGGGAGTTGAAGACGTCGGACATTTTCTTTACCTAATATCTCCTTCTCTCTCTTAGACACCGAAGACTCTAGGATGAGACCTTTCACCCTGGTCCACGGAAGACCTAACTGGATACATTCAGAAACTAAATGTGCTAAGAACCCTGAAGTTTTCCCTATACACAGTGGAAGCAACTCTACATCTCCCACAAGTCTCAGTTTTCAAATACTATTAACTTTAAATAGAAAATTAAATAAATTAGTGCAAGATAGTCCATCGCAAACAGACCATAACTTCAAACGCTCGCTCGCAGCCTTACTTTGAGTTTTAGACAGGGTACTAGATGACTGAAGACTGAAGACAAAAGGGGGAATTGAAAGCTCACTAACTCCACCTAATGCCACTGAATCAGACTTGCACTTATCCCTATACTTGTGAGAAGACTGGCTAACGTTACAGCTAATATCCATAGTACTAGGGTCGCTGGACTTACAAATACTCTCCGAAAGCAGGGACCGCAACACTCCTACCGGAGCATCAGGAGGGAATGAGATGTTCCTCACCTTGAGCTTCTGGTGCAGTTCCACGCTCTTGAGCCCATAGATTTTGGGCCTCGTGCTGATTGTGCTTCCAGGGGCGGTGGACATGTCAGATGATTTATTCATTAAACAAAGGTCAAGAACAATAATTATACAAAACTCACAACGTGCACTCACTCTATAGCAGAGTAGCGCAGATTTTGAACCCTTCTTAACAGAACCATAAAATATAAATAGTAGGTCCAAAAAACAATAAACAAAAAAGGAGCATAAAAAGGGGGCAATAGGAGTGAGCGGTTGGAGTTCTGTTTTTGAATATCTGAGTTCAAACATTCGAAAACTCAGATCACACAACTCACACCAGTTGCGGGAACTAACTTATATACGGTCATCCTCATAAAACTCACAAGTAGAAAATAATATACTCCAAAATTTAAAAAAAGATAGCACACATAAATATAAAAGGACCTAAGGGTATGGCAAGTCATAATATTAAGGAATGCTTGAAGTGGTTTTATGTTGATATTTATTTAATTTAGAATATAACTTGATATAAATATTTAAAATGAACTTGAACCGTTCAACAGAGAAGGTAGTTTAATTACTCTGACAGCTTCGAAAGATATTAGAAAAAATATTAATTATTGATTTTTAACACCAGAATTAATGAACAACATTAAGTCAAATAAGGCGTCAGCATTACCATAACATTTGCTAATAACAATAACATTAATCCACAACTTTCCTCGCGGAACAANTTATCAGAATTATCATCTACAATTTCTTGAATGAGCCCATAAATATTCTTTGTAATTTCTTATTTAATTATCTTCCTCCCGTTATATAAATCAACGTTAAAGCAATTCCTAATCATAACATATCTCAAGAACATTTTCAACACAAACAATAATTATAGGTTAAACCTTTTATGACATAAGAAAAAAAAACTTTCCAAGCATATTGCAAAGTTTAGCCCTCATCGTAAGTTTCGTTTGTTTGCAAAATAATTAAAAAAAACAACACGGAAATTATCGTCTTTGACAAATCTAAGTATCGACATTATTTAGTAAAGTTAAAGTATCAATAGTTTTCCAAATACTAAATCGATCCTCATCTATATTAGTTATCATATCGGTAACTTCTTAACAATCGATAAGTTCAACTCAATTAAATTACATCTAATTTAATGGATTACACTTAAGATCTTTTTATGTAAAATATTTACGTCATAGCCGAAAGAGAATTTTGAAAGTCAAATAAAAACATAGTTATACCAAAAGAAATAATATTATGAAGACAAAGATAATTTTTATCTTACATTTTGTCTATACTAAGCCGTAGCTTCTCCTTACTCAAATATAACCAAGTCAAAGAGTGTCAACAAGTTGCTAAACAACTCAGAGAACATTGGATAACGGGATATTGGGTGGGGGAAAACATGTGGAACACTAGGGAAGAAAATACGCATGCCTAGAATTGCTTCTACACTATTCTCAGACCTCCGGGACTGATCGAGAACATCGACGAGCATCATATCCTTGCATCTCGAGTTCACAACACATACAACTCAGGTGGGTGTGTCTTGAAATTTGCCGCGGCGATAAGTCTAAACTTTGTTTCGGGTATGCATTGTCGTGTTATTGTTTTCTTCCGACGTGTGGTGCACCGACGCTGGGGGTGGTGAAACGGGGTAAGCAAAGCATATTTATTCTATTCTTGTAGCCTAATGCTACAAATATACACGCGCCACTACTGCTCCATCCTATGTTATATATGTTTACTTTAATGTTACAAACGCAGAGTTAATTAACACTAAAATCCATAGACTAGACTCAATTCTCTAATGACAGATCTTGAATTATTTTTGTTTCTATAGATGATAGCTGCTAAAAATAACAACATAGAAGAATTCTCCTTTGGCATATATAAAATTAACTTTGATTCCATAGCTATAACAAATAACCATTTGAAAATACTAGGCTTATATTTAAACATAAGAGTACTAAACATAAATTTGACGAATCGTTATGTGTAAATTCATAGTTCAAAGTTAGTGTTTACTTGATAATATTATACTGAGGTATAGATTTACAGTAATTACACCTTTTTTTAACATACCAGACTATAACGCATATTTTGCCTGTAGAGACCATAAAAAGGTCAGGGTATTGCATGCTACACCAGAATTATTTTAAGAGTTACAAATCTACTTAACAGTGAAATAACAGAGGATCTATCATATACAACCTAACAATTAACAATCTACCCCTTATCAAGGTCTGACTCATTCCTATAGTCTAGTAGAATATAATACCCAAGGTTTATAACTTTTATAGAAGATAAATTGCACACTTTACCAAAAAGCACTCTTATCATTGGAGATATGAATATCAATATAAAAGCCCCAAACACTATGGCCAATGAATACTTACCGTAGATAGATTAACTTCAAATGGTTACGAATGTATTAACATCACGTTTAAGACTAGAACTAAGAATCAAACTGAAACCATTATAGATAATTTTATAACAAACAACATTTACAAAATATACAGCATGGATTATCACATAATGGATCAGAAAATGTTTGTAATAATCGCTGAATCTCCTAATTTTTTAAAATAATCATGCTGCTAAGGTATACAACAATACTCTTGAGAAAACTAGAACTTAATCTGATTAAGTTTCGACAGTGTTTTGACAATAACATAAAAAATATAGATCTACATAGCAAGAATATACATTTATTATACAGCCAATTAACTGAAGTGTTTAATAATACACGTCTATCATCTAAAGATAATTGATTTCAAATAAATAATCCTTCCAAGATTAAGAAAACCTCTCCACCGTGGTTTACAATTGAGCAACTGAATTTAATATCAACTCTTGATAAATACTTTCATAAATTGAAAAATGCAAAGATAACTTATATTTTAAACAAAGTTTCAGTCTACCAAGAAATAGGGTAACATCTTCGAGAAGGTTGCTACAAAAAACTATACTAGTAATCAGCTTGAAAGAGCTTAAGGTAATATGAGGAAAACATAGAATGTTATCAACAATGCACTCAGAAAAACGAACAAAACTGAACAACAGATTATAAAAGTGATTAAGAATAGGAACAACGTTATGGCTGAAGAGACTTTATAAAATAGCTGATACCCTTAGTGATTATTTTGCGAACATTGGTTCTGGGTGGGCGAGTACAATTTTAAATGCTAGAATATCACCAAATATGAGCAATAAAAAGTAGACTGAAAAAATGAGGGACTAGAAAATGACTTTCAAAAGTTCACTTATTATGAATTGTATACTATTATTAACTCCCATATAACTGTTCCCCTGGAAATGACAATTTAACAGTGAAAGCCATTAAGACTGTAAATGAAAGCCAATCCATTATACTGTTACGAATTATTAGCTTAGCATTTGAAACAAGTATAGTACCAGAACAGAAGAAAGAATCTTTGGTTGTGTCCTTCTTTAAAAAGGGTTCTAAGATACATTGTAATAACTATAGGCCTATAAGCCTAATATACATTCTCTCTCAAATTATAGAAAAGGCCGTAAAAAATATTATCTTGGGAATACCTAAACAATAATAATTTCTTCTTTGAAAGCTAATATGGGTTTTTGCGAGGTTCTAATACGCAAACAGCGGTTACAGATCTAATTATTAAGATTCAAAGCTCAATAGATAATGGGAAACAGGTACTAGGTCTGTTTATTGATCTGACTAAAGCTTTTGACACTGTCAATCATAAAGTATCTCAATAAATTGAAGTATTTTCAAATAGATTAAACAGTGTTAAAATGGTTAATAAATTATTTAAATATCAGACATAAAAGAATCATGATCGAAAATGGACAAGGTGATAAATACTTGGGCGAGTTTAAGCAAATAATATGTGGTGTCCCGCAGTGATAAGTTCGGGGTCATTGCGATGTTATCACGCGCGGGCACGGAGATGAGGTTTTGTTTTACGTACAGTTGTGTAACCGAATCAACCAAGCGGTTGAATTAGAGCCCTGAATAAAGACTTAAGTGACAACATGCTGAGTGTCTTCTTCGTACAGCCCCTTCATAACGACTTGTCGTGCCGCACCCCAAGTCTGGTTCGTGAACCTACTATCGGCACCGGTGTGAACGGGGGCTGACACATTGTCTCCTATAGCGTCAAAAGGGTCCAAGAGAGGTGTGGGAACATCACAATAAAATTGTAAACCCACTCCTGTAACCGCGTGGTCTAACGCGCTAATCTAGTGTTGGACTGGACTGCCGAAGACGGGTAGATGGGGCTGGATCCCAGTCGGGTGCACTGAGGGGATTTTCCTAAGTGGTTTTCCACCATACCTCCGCACAAATGTGGGTGCATTTCCTCTAAATCCAGCCTTCCCCGTCCCTAACCCACTAGTGAAATTATTACATAGGCGTTAAGCTCAAACGGGTAGTAAGACGCAATGCTAAAACAAAATTGGTAGCATTCTGCTTCAGTGGCTGTATGGTCTAAGGCGTCACTCTTATAATAGACTAGACTGTTGATGACGGAGAGATCATGGATCAAATCTAGGTCGTATTTACTGAGGGTGAGTTTTCCAAGATGATTTTACACTTTCCCTCCAGGCAAATTAAGGTACATGACCTCTAAATTCAACCTAAATTAGCTTTGAAACTCTGCTGTAGAGGTTTCTGTCAAGAGCATGTATAGTGCTATTCAAGTTGTCTTAAGGTTAAAATAATTCCTATATAATTGAACAGTCCTGCCTACCTCTTGTATTCACTTCTTGTGTGACCTTCACTTAATACAAACACCTTTTGCATGCTATATCTTATCTTTGATTAAAATGATTGATCTTTAAAGTACTTTTAAATTGAAATATTTATATTTCAACCAAAACTACTGTATTTAGTCTACAAATTTTGAAAAATTTCTCTACAATAACTAAAATATCTCATAGCTAGCTATTGAGAAACTCATTATTACTATTATCTTTTAAAACAAAGTTGAAATTGGTGAAAAATATTGTTAGGTATTTTCATTTTTGATTAATACTTTTACATTTAGAGCAATTTATTAATAATAGACGCTTAAGACTAAACTATTTAATTTAAAATGGTACATTAACGAAATGTTATAGTAATATCTTTACACTTGCCTCTATTTTGATAGCCATAATAGGTCCAGAAACTGTCGACGCAGGCAAGGTATATCGTCTTGTTTGGTACCTCTTGCCCCTGGAGATGCTCCCATCATGCTATTTGCCGAGCACATGTAATGGACGAGTTGTCTAGACAAACTCTTGCAGGGGCTGCCCAGTACTTCAGCGAGTTCTGAATAGATTGATGGAAGGGGGAGGGAGGTAACCTAGTTTGACAGTGAGTATGCTAATGAGGCGCCCTATTAGATATTGTGTGCAAGTTTCTAATTAGCACTAATTGATTGTTCACTGAGAAATTGTATCTTTGCGTCAAAGTTAAGAAATCACCTTTTTGAAAATTATATCAGGTATGTGGTAAAGTTTTGGTAGTAAAAACAGTTAAGGTGGTAGTGCATGGAGCGCTAGTTAAGGTGGGAGTGTATGGAGCGCGAGATAAAGTAAAAGTAATAGTTTTTGCATTTTTAAAGGAAAACTATTTTGGCCAAGATAAATAGAATATTTATTCTGTAGAATCTTATTTTAATTTCCTTCACGTGGCGTTATCAACAATTGTTTAATATATAAGAATGTCCTGGAATCTAATGGTAGCAAAAAAAAAGTGTTGATATGTTTATTTTGCACCGTGTCATACTACCCGTTCAGGTTATCCGCTTAAGTCCTAATTACGCTAATGGATTAGGAAGTTTGAATTTTAGAGGTAATGAACTCGCATTTGCGTGGAAAAAGGGTGGAAAACTATTTAAGAAAAACTACCCCCAGTTCACCCGACTAAGATTCGAATCTCGATCCCCCATCCTCGGCAGGTTAGCTAAACACGAAACCAGTGCGTTAGCCAAATAAGCCACCGAGGTGGGTATGTTGATATTAAAACTGCTGGATTACCTCGCGTTTCTCACACTCCCACCTTAACCTTTGGGAACTATCGCTAAAAATAGCATGAAGACTGGCAATTTTGTATTTTTGCACAATCCTATAATGTTCTAAAATAAAAAAACGTATGCTTTAATACATAATATTATTAAATACATATTTGAATGATATTGTATTTTTGTACATTTTATTAATAAAAAAAGAGAATTGGAATCATGTTAAAATGTTACAAAAACACATTAGGAAAAAACAAACACGATATTGTAAGGCATTAATTTGTATTTTACTGCATTACAAAATTATTGATTACTTACTTATTAATTATTACTGTATTATCTTATTTTAAACATGTGGTGGCATTGAGCCAGACGTATGCCATCACGACTGGCGTCATTGCGTATTCACAAAATTCCTGCATGGCGCGTGTTAAAACTCTTGTATCTAAGAAAATAAAGATTTTTTAAATGCTTGATGACATCACACAGTAGGAACTAATTTAGCAATTTGGAGAAGATCCGAGTTAATAACCTTTAATTTTCAAACAAGCTAAAAAAACAGTTGTCGGAAAAATGCAACAGCACCAGTCACAGAAGGTTAATAATGAATCGACCACCATTAATCCTACTGTTACAAGAAGACAAATTCTTCTTCTTAACATTGTTTCATTTAATTTAAAAAAGTCATAGTTTAATATATTTTTAAATACTACTACTACTACTACTACTACTACTACTACTACTACTAATAATAATAATAATAATATACTTATATGAGAATACTTAACAAAGCTTGAAAAAGAGTAGCCTAATTTTCTAGGCTAAGGGTTTATTGTTCGATTCCTGTCATTAGTGAAATTGAGGCTCCCCCTTCCACGGCGATGAAATTGGGGGTGGTAGCACTGGTTGTCGTGTTATGTGTACATTCTAAAGTTAATTTGGTTTGTAATTCGTGAACTGATATGTTCAGTTGATTCAGAAAGTTCACGTTAAATACTTCTTCGATGTTTTCTTCAGGTGGTTCAAAAGCAAACCATGTATGAATGGTTACAAATTAATTACAAGTGCAACCCTGCACGCTTAGTGCCCTACTTGCGATAGTACCCGTGAAACAAAATACAATCGAAAATAATAACAAACACCACCCTTAAGCTCAGTCATTATCCTATATGCCCACTAAGTTAAGGGTAACTAGACTCGATTCCCGGCAGGGCCGAAAAAAAGTTTTATTGGCAAAATGTGGGTTTCCCCTTTCACAGCGATGAATTGTCGGTGGGGGAGGGGGGACTGAGAGGGAAAGGAGGGATTGTTGTGTCTGTTCTAGATATAAGTTAGTTTAGATGTCGTATGGTGATATAATCAGTCGGTTCAGAAAGTGTTTTAAGTACTTCAATTAAAAAAAACAACACACAAACAATTTAACGGGAAGTAGGCTGCTCTTATCTTCTGCCAGTGTAAGAGGACGGCCAGACAGGAGCGCGCGCGCGCTCGAGCCGGTACATGTCTAGTTTACAGGCGCTAGGCAATATTATTGTGTGTTGGTTCATTGAGTGCTAGGAAAACTTCTCATTTTGACATTTTTATAATTATCGATAGGTTTAGCACACTTGCTACTAACGGCCTAATTTAATTAGTAAGATCATAAAACATACCCATATGCAAACAGATATGTTAAAATACTTCAATATTATAATCAAAATAGGCCTATACAAATCAAAGTCACCATTAGCGTAAAGAGAGGATGAGAAAACCACAACAATAAATCACTTGTAAAAAAACCCTTAGTTCACTAAGCCAAGATTCGAACCTTTGCCTCCTCGTCAACAACTATCGAGAGCTGCCTGCTAATCGCACACTCGCTCGTCAGTCTGGCCAATTCCTAAGTTGTACGCAATCCACAGCGACCAGAGCGTCTAGTGCTGCATTTAATCACAGAGATGCTTGTCCTAGCAATTTCCGTACTTGGAGGTTATCTCATACTTCGCAGAACACCCCCCCCTCCCCTTACTTGGAGGTTATCTCATACTTCGCAGAACACCCCCCCCCTCCCCTCTTCCCATCCTAAAGCAGCTCCATCCTTCTCGCAAGGGTTCCCGAAGCTTCCGACGACTGCGCCGTATTATGAAGGTCACGGGGTTTGAGCGGTTCGAGGTTTGGGGAGGACGAGGAGGGATAAAGGTAACCCCCCTTCAATCCCCCCATCCTCTAAAGAGGGCTCATGCGCTGGCGATCCTCTCAGTGTCCACGCCACCTTGAAGGGGTTCCTAACAATGAGACAGTAATTAACTTTTGTTTCTTGTTTACTTTCCAAAGTCGAGAGATCTCTTCAATAAGGCCAGGGAATATGTTGGTGTAGTTTCCTGAACTGATTTTACAGTGAAGGATTCTATAGGACTGAAATTTTAATTTTGGATTTAAAGTTGCATCACACGTTTCTTGTTTGGTTTTAGACTATATATTTTTGTATACGTCAAATAGGGCTTGTACCTTTAGTTTTAATGGTTTATCCACTCACCTAATCTATTAGTTTGTACCCTTACCAAATTTATTGGTTGTTCCACTCCCCAGATCGAATGGTTTTCCCAGTGATAGACTAACTATTAAACAATATATACATCTGTTTAGGTCATCACGGGTAAGTGGGACACCAGGGTGTGGTATTTTCTAGTGCCAGATGCAAATGGTACTGCTGAAATAAGGTACAAAAAAGCCCCTTGCCCCTCCCCACTATAAACGATAAAAAACCCATGTACATCAACTATGTTAATAATAATAATAATAAATATTACTATAATACTTTAAATATTATTGTTTAAATCCACACATAATTATGTTTTGCGAAGAAGTTTTGTCTAGCTGAAAACCAATCACAAAAGGGAAACACTAGAAGAGAAGCAGACAAGATTGAAAATAAAATGAAAGATCTAGAATTTGTTTTTATGTTTATTCCGTGGGATGATATTTTTCAAACTTTTTATAAAGCAAGTCAAGTTTTGCAAAATGAGTATGTGAACTTAAAAACATACGGATATGTATGGATCATTAGCTGACCAACTGCACATTCCAAGATATTATTTTGAAAGATTTAAATCAATCGCAAAATAAATACTACTAGATGTTGATTACAATGCTACTCAAACTCGTAAACGTATAAGAAGGTTCCCAATGACGCAGGTGCACCAAAAATATATCTGAATGCCAGAGATAAATTTGTTATCACTACTTTATATACAGTTATTGACAAATTATAATTTCAATTGAGAAGAAGAAAAGTGTACAAAGAAATAGCGGCCAGATTCTATTTACTAAGTAACGTGCCAAATAATATCACTTCATCATCAACTGAATTTAAAAGGTTCTCTCAGTGTTAAAAACCTGATAGATGATCGGCCAGAGGACTAATTACTCTTCTGAGCTTCATCAGTTTCACTCATATGTGTGCCATAAGTTCAGTGCACAAAAATTGTACAAACAAGATTCGGTCATGCTTTTATAAAATAATTGTAGAAGACAAGATCGGGAGTGCTTTTCCAAATGTAGACATTGGCATGATTATATTTCTAACATTAATGGTCACAAATTGCACACCTGAGCTTTCATTTTCTAGGTTGAAATATAATTAAAAATCACAACAGAACAACTACACGACAAAACAGGTTGGATGCCTTGTTCTTGCCGAGTTTACCAGAAGATTTGTTACGTTAGATTAGTTTTTAGGACTTGCTTGATTAAAGACCTAAAGTTTTAAGAGAATGAGAACACATAAAATATAATTAAATTAACAAATTAATAACTATAAAACACACAATAAATATTCAAACATTAGTAATAACACTGTTTTGGACCCCTCCCATATATTTTATGTCATGCTGGTGTTTTTCTTCAATAAAATGTGTGTAAAACATACTTTTAATACTTCATCCATGGAGATTCACGTGCTTTTCAGAATTAATGTCAATAGATTACACCATCAAACTTGTTTTTTCTATCAAAAACCCACTCCGTAGTGTTTATCAAAAAAGCAAGTGACACTAGCTCCCTCTACCCGATAGGAAGCTAGCCTTCACAACACCTTTCGCCAGTACTCTTTCTATTAGTTGGTTTTGACACTGATAACAAGGGGTCCAAGAAGCAAGGGTTAGGTAATGTATTAGCCGCTTGTATGTATGAATGTATAGAGAAAAGCAGTAACATAAATCAGCATAGTACACGGTACTCGGAACGTGTATTATGATACATATGGTGCAATGATCTAAGTAAATCGTGTGCAAATTTAAGGTCTCACTTATTTCATAAGTTTAAGAATCACAGTTAACCTGGTAGCAGACCCGTATACAAGTGCGCAGTAGGACATGCTCGTGTCATAATCATCGTAAAGAATTGATATCAATATAATCAGTTCCCGATCACGGGGCAAACATCACTATATAAAACCATATAATTGGCGCTCGATTACGGGGCTATAAATACCAACATAGTCCCATAACATTTTAATTGACGCCCATCACGGACGCGTAGCACTTCGATTGGCGCTCAACGCGGGACATCATAATACAATAAATACCCTATCTTCTTAATTGGTGGGTGACCTGGTTCTCTAGGGGTAAGGTGTCAGACTTCTGTTCTTGGTGTCTGGGGGTTCAATCCTCAGTCCCGGCACAGATTTATCTGATTGCCAAACACTTCCTTCACCTCTGACAAGACATCTTGTGAATGTGAGGAATGCCAGGCC
>CABFOW010008967.1:0-15782 GCA_902141385.1 Timema californicum | reverse complement strand
TCCAGGTAACAGATGAGCACCGGATATAATATATCCTAACAACACATGAGAGAACAATTAATATCTCCTGGAAACACATTATCACTGGCTATTAGATCTCCTGTTCACACATTATCACTGGTTATTAGATCTCCTGTTCACACATTATCACTGGCTATAAGATCTCCTGGAAGCACATATAACTGGCTATAAGATCTCCTTATCACAACTTATCACTGACTATAATATCGTCTGTTAACGAAGTATCCCGGGCTATAACATCTCCAGTTCACACATTATCACTTGCTATATTATCCCTTGTTCACACATTATCACTGGGTATAAGAGTAGCTAGGGTGGCGTAGGGCCCTACATTGACCCTTGACCCCGAGCTGTGTGGTGTAATCATGCCATGCTATGTCGCAACACTCGCCTTGGATTTTACGGGTAACTCATACCTGGTGCCAGTATTTTTCTGTCTGACCTGAATTTCCCCTCTGGTTATTTCCATGACGACATGGGGTTAGTGACCTGTTGTCCCCCTTCAATGTCGCAAAGGTTTATTTCTGGTTTTATATGTGGCAATGGGTTTTCCCTGATGACTGGCACCAGTTTGGTGGCTCGACATAGAAAGAAATAGAACACGACCTTGAATGATGTCGCAACCCTCCCCATCTATGTGGCAATAGATTTTTCCTGATGGACTGGTAACAGTTTTGCAGCTCAACAAGAGAGAAATAGAACACCATCTTGAATGATATTGCAACCCTCCCCATCTATGTGGCGATAGATTTTTCCTGATGGACTGGTGCCAGTTTGGCGGCTCAACAAGAGAGAAATAGAACACCAACTTGAATGATATTGCAACCCTCCCCATCTATGAGGCAATGGGTTTTCCCTGATGACTGGCACCAGTTTGGTGGCTTGACAAGACAGAAATAGAACACGACCTTGAATGATGTCGCAACACTTCCCATATTTGTGGCAATGTGTTTTCCCTTATGTCTGGCACCAGTTTGGTGGCTCAACAAGACAGGAATAGATCGTGACCTTGAAACCGTGAGCTAGTACATGAGGTCATTGAGCCTGGCAACACTCCCCTGGAAATGAGTTTTCCCGATAAGGTAATCGCACTGTTGCAACCCTGATAACTCATACATGGTGACAGTTTGGTGGGTCAACAAGACAAGTCAGGACAAGAATAGATTGTGACCTCGAATTATTTAGCAATGGGCTTTTTCTGATAACTGGCGCCAGTTTGGCGGCTCAAAAGACAGGAATAGATCGTGATCTTGAAACCATGATCTAGGTCATTGACTGGCCAACCTACCCCTCGGCAATTTTCCGGTGATATCACATCTAGTCATTGCAATGTCACAACCCCCTATATGGTAATGGATTTATCCCTGTGATGTTGTAACTAGAGATGCATTGATACAGCTATAATTATGCAAATTAGGGGCCTCGGAATCCTCAGTTAGGGGTCGCTATCCTCCACCACAAATGTCTACTAATATTGGTTGTTTGATATCGTCCGTCAAAATGCGTAGATGTAGGTATCCGTCATTGATCGGAGGAGTGAGGTATAAATTTTACAGAGCTTACGTTGAGTGAGGAAGAGTAGAAAACCACCCCAGTTCATCCGAGAAAGATTCAAGAGCACGACCTTCTTTGACATAATATATGAGTGACACGTACCCTTTCTGGCAAAACGTGAGGTAAGGATGATTAAGAAAATGTTACGAAGGGAGAAATACCTACAGTTTACACTATGGGGATTCAATTTCCTCCCGCTATAATTATATTAGCCTGACATTTAGACAGTGTGCGCACCACGATTCGAACCTCTATATCTTTAGCACAGCTAATGTCTGTTATACCGATTGTATTTCCTTTACCTCCACCATTTTAAAACGGTATTTGCTAATTGACAATATCTTTCTAGACAAGGTAGAATGTGTACCCGCATTTGATTCAAACGTCTATCATTTTGTCATCGGCCTTCTAGTGACGCCTTAGACCATGCTACCATCGATGCACGTATACAAATTTAGACGGCGTGCACACCGAGATTCGAACCTCGATACTTTAATAATGGTCTTACTTCCTGCACCCTACACTTTTTGAAGGGTTTTGCAGGTCGAACAGATTTTTCTAGACAAGGCAGAATGTGTACAGGCATTTGCTTCAAACGTCGATCACTCTGTCATCACCCGTCTAATGACGCCATATACCATGTGGTTATTGATGCTTGTATTAAATGAATTGTGAATGTAGATTACTAACCAATGACCTAGTCATTTTTTTCCCAGTGATGGGGTTCATTTATGGTTGGATGAATTGATGGTTTCATAATCTATTTTCATGCAAATAAGTGCACACTTACCTTTTAAATTATTCATAACTAGCAATCCCACACGGCTTTGCTCGTAACCTATTGTGGTATTATGTTAAAAAAAAAACCAATAAAGAATTTTAAAATCCTGCTTCGAGGTGCATTCGGATCCCCTACGTTCACCTATGTAAAAAATTTCAGATCTACGTTCCGTAGTTTTGGCTGGGCATCACACACAAACACACACACACAGACAAACACTTCCTTTTATTATTATAGATTCCTGTTCCATTAATGGAAATATGCAGGTAACCCAGACAGACGGCCAACACGCAAGAGAGAAAACAAGATCGAAAATCTCAATATCGAGATCTAATCTAATTTAACGTATTCATACGTCAAGACAAGTGATTTGCAGCAACCTGTTTAATATACTAATAATACCTTTAAAATATCACCGATACTGTAATATTATTTTATAAATGTTGGATGAAAAATGTTTGTAGTTTCTAAAAGTCTCTTTGTATATAAATTGGAATCAACATATAAACAGTTGTTTATCCACAGCGGGTTTTTTTACTGCGGGTTCGGGACTTACTACATTATTCCCACCTCAGGGTGAGCCTGACGACTTGTAGCCACGGTGTTACTGTACTTATTTAACTATTGAGAGGCTGACATCATAAACAAAATAGTCAAAACAAAACATTCCAAGTGCTGGCATGGGCTCAAACTAGAGTCCTTTAATGACCGCGGGTATCGACCTAAATTAAAGCCACCCTCACGCAATATAACCATGGAAGTTGTATGGTAAGGGGGATGGAGGGGGTCGATCATTGGAGAAGTTGCTTGTCTCCCCCCACTGTAGCACCGAACTAGCGACCCACCCTCCTAAACCATGGCCATGCAGATTAGCATGAGTTTGCTCTATTTTACTCTTTTTATCACCACGTCTTACTAACCGTTCGGGTTATAATACGCTTAAGTACAATTTATCTAATTTAATAGGAATTGGAAAGGTTGCATCCGCATTTAAACGTGGAGGAGAGCAGAAAACAATTTCGATAAAAACTCAGTACACCTGACCTAGATTCAAACCTCAATCTCCTCGTCATTGGCAATATATTCTATGGCTTGAGTAGTGCATTAGACAACGAGGCCACCGAAGTGGGCATCTTTCATTATACCCTCTTTTTAGAGAGTTAACAATCTTTACAAGGCTGGCTCTTCTCTATGTATACTTCAACCGAATCATATATTACAACAGATTGAAAGAAAAAGCATATCCGCGTGTCCAGCTGTATTCTGAATTGGGTAGGTTAAATCCATATTTGCGTGGAGGGGGCAATGAAATGATCCAGTGTTTACGTGGAGGGAGAGCGGGAAACCATTTAGTGAGAACTACCAACAGTACACCTCGGCAGGTATTCAATTCCCCCAACCTTGCCCAACACATATTCGAACCCTGATATATTTCTCCAGGTACTTTATGCCCTTTAGTTGTCACACCCGAGAGAAGAAGATGACGTTTCAAACTGGGTGCACCCGTTCGGTCCCTAGAATATGTTGTGACAGAGAGGTGCTGGCAATATACAACTTTGCCGGAATAAGTATTAAAAAGCACAGACGAGTAAATGTTAAAGTTTATTGCTTACACACGTGTGGTTAATATAGCTTTAGCAAGTATAATATATGAACATAAAGGAGAAATAAGGATACTATTATTTTTATTTCACTGCTTAAATATTTGTTTATAATTTTAGATAAATTCGGTGTAAGGTAAGGTGTCACACAACCACACACACACGAACTCGACACATTTTAGCACCGCGTCTTACTACCCTGTTCTGGTTATACGCTTAAGTACTAATTTCGCTAACGGATTATAATTGAGAAGCTTGAACCCACATTAGCGTAGAGGGAGAGTGGAAAAACCACCCAAATTCACCCGACCAAGATTCGAACCTTGATCTGTCCCGTCCTCGTTGGTCTAGCTTAACACGAATCTGCCGCGTTAAACATATGTAAAAAAACCAATTCAAACCCCAAATGGGATTCGAACCTCAATCTCCCTCCATCATGATCATACCGGTTTAACTCGAGGGTGACACCATATACTATTTTACCTCTGAAGTGAGTTTTTATCACGTTAATTTAATATTAGCTATGCTATTAATTGTTTTAAATATATCTAGGTTCGAATCCTTGTTTGCATATTGTCTAAATGTGAGGCTCATCTATATATGTCGGGGGGAAAATCGAATCCCCGCATTGTAAACTGTAGGTATTTCTCCCTCTGGATCATTTTTTAATCATCCCTACCACACGTTTTTACAGAAAGGGTACGTGTCACTCATATAGTTATGGCAGGGGAGGTCGTGGGCTCAGATCTCGCTCGGGTGAACTGGGGTGATTTTCTACTCTCCCTTACTAAACGTAAGCTCTGGAACATTTATACCTTACTCCTCCGGTCCATAACGGATACCTACATACGCGCATGTTGACGAACGATACCAAACAACCAATTTTATAGACTTTTGTGGTAGAAGATAGCGGTCCCTAACTGAAGATTCCGAGGCCCCTGATTGTGCATAATTAGAGCTGTGTCAATGGTCTCTAGTTGTGACATCACCAGGATAAACCCATTACCACATAGGTGGCCTCTCGACATTGCGATGAATAATTGTGACAACACCTGAGAAAAAACCATTGCCGAGGGGCAGGTTGGCCAGTCAATGACCTTGCTCATGGTTTCAAAGTCACGATCTATTCCTGTCTTGTCGAACAGCCAATCTGGCGTCAGTCATCGGTAAAAACCCATTGCGAAATCATTCTTGTCCCGACTTGTCTTGTCGACCCACTAAACTGTCGCCATGTATGAGTCATCAAGGTTTTGCTAGTGTGATGACGTCATCGGGAAACCGATTGCCAGGGGAGGATTGCCAGGATCAATGACCTCATGTACTAGCTCACGGTTTCAAGGACACGATCTATTCCTGTCTTGACTCGTCTTGTCGAGCTGCCAAACTGGCGCCAGTGGGCCTATCCCGGAGATGTCGCGAGCTTATCTCACTACGGTGAATCTCACCATGTTCTCACTCGAACTCGTAATTTATATCCATAAAGTAGCCATTCCTGAGTTAAAATCTCTCAATTCGTGTTGAGTTTTCTAATTTCGTATTAAGCGAAAAATTCCGAACTTTCGGTGTCAAAAATTGTGATTTGACTTTATAGCTGTGTGAACGCACTCTTCAGCCATTTAAACAATAGAATAACAAAAATGTTGTCTTCGCCATATTCGTTTTATCTCGGTTTTATTTTTTGTTGGTTAAGTTTAGCTCGATAAAGTCTAAATAAAAATGTATTGGAAGAGAATAAGCAAACAGCAACAGCAAATTACAATTGATGTATGTTTCTTTGTTTTGCTAAATGATTAAATAAAAAGCTATTACTAGTATAACTTATTACATCATGTATGAAATATTTTAATAAATTTAATAGGTACCTAAAAAGCCAAAATTAAATAACATGGAATGCTTTTTTATTTGAATAACACCGTTTATTAAGCCTGAACAAATTAATATATTTCTTATCACTCAGCTCAAAAGCGTCTTCGCGTTCACGAAATATACGTGGCATTCTATTAAATTCATTTTCGAATTCTTCAAGATCTCTTATTATCAAATAGTCCGTCCATGCTTCCACCATTTTACATTTTGTCCAACAACAATTACTTTCGAACTATATGTTTCGAGAGTGACGATTCCGAGAGGTAAAACCGCAGTGAGATTTATCCGAATGAAAAAATCTCAATCCGTAATGAATTTTTTTCAAGAATAGCTAAATAGAAAAAGTTTCGAGATTGTGTCACGTGAGCACCCGATCTCGCAATAGAATAAACTAGAAACATCTCTGGGATAGGCCCGAGGTATTAGTCATAAGGGTCACAACAGTGCGATGACGTCACCGAGAAAACCCATTGCCAGGAGAGGGTTGCCAGGGTCTACGACCTCATGTACTAGCTCACGGTTTCAAAGTCACGATCTATTCCTGTCTTGACTCGTCTTGTCGAGCCGCCAAAATGGCGCCAGTCATCAGGGAAAACACATTGCCACACAGATGGGGAGGGTTGCGACATCATTCAAGGCCACGATCTATTTCTGTCTTGTCGAGCCGCCCAACTGGCGCCAGTCATTAGGGAAAACCTATTGCAACACAATTGAGGAGGGTTGTGACATCATTCAAGGTTGTGTTCTATTTCTGTCTTCTCGAGCCGTCAAACTAGCACCAGCCGTCAGGGAAAACCCATTGCCACATAGAAAAACAGAAATAAACCCTTGCGACATTGAAGGAGGCCAACAGGAAGTTAACCCCATGTCGTCATGGAAATAATCAGAGGGTAATTTCAGGTAAGACGGTAATATACTGGCACCAGGTATGAGTCACCCGGGAAAACCCAGGGAATGTGTTGAGACATAACACTAAATGATTACGTCACACAACCCGGGTTCAACGTTCAAAGGTAAATTGGGGCAATACGCCGCCCTAATTACTCATAAGATCTGTGGGCCTATCCCCGAGATGTTTCGAGTTGATTCCATTGCGAGATTGGACGTTCACGTGACACAATCTCGAAACTTTTTCTATTTAGCTATTCTTGAAAAAAATTTCGTTACGGATTGAGATTTTTTCATTCGGATAGATCTCACTGCGGTTCTACCTCTCGGAATCGTCAATATCGCAACAGATAGTTCGAAAATATTTGTTGTTGGACAAAATGTAAAATGGCGTAAACATAGCCTTACTATTTGATAATAAGAGAACTTGAAGAATTTGAAAATGAATTTAATAGAATGCCACGTATATTTCGTGAACGCGAAGACGCTTTTGAGCTGAGTGATAAGAAATTTATTAATTTGTTCAGGCTTAATAAACGGTTTTATTCAAATAGAAAGGCATTCCATCCATATGCTGTATGTTATTTAATTTTGGCTTTTTATGTACCT
This sequence comes from Timema californicum, assembly GCA_902141385.1. Taxonomy (NCBI): domain Eukaryota; kingdom Metazoa; phylum Arthropoda; class Insecta; order Phasmatodea; family Timematidae; genus Timema; species Timema californicum. Next base: position 8,462 of record CABFOW010008967.1, on the reverse strand, counting down.
ATTAAAGTTATTAAGATATATCATACATGATGTAATAAGTTATACTAGTAATAGCTTTTTATTTAATCATTTAGCGAAACAAAGAAACATACATAAAGTGTAATCTGCTTTTGCTCTTTGCTTATTCTCTTCCAATCCAATTTTATTTAGACTTTATCGAGCTAACCTTAACCAACAAAAAATAAAACCGAGATAAAACGAAGATGTCGAAGACAACATTTTTGTTATTCTATTGTTTAAATGGCTGAAGGGTGCGTTCACACAGCTATAAAGTAAATCTCAAATTAGAAGACTCAACACGAATTGCGAGATTATTAACTCAGGAATGGCTACTTTACGGATATGAAATTACGAGTTCGAGTTGAACATGGCGAGATTCACCGTAGTGAGATAAACTCGCGACATCTCCGGGATAGGCCCACTGGTCACAACTTATCACTGGCTATAAGATCTCCTTTTCACACATTATCATTGACTATAAGATCTCCTTTTCACATATTATCACTGGCTATAAGATTTCCTGGAAACACATTATCACTGGCTATAAGATCTCCTTTTCACACATTATCAATGGCTATAATACCTCGTGTTCGACATTACCACTGGTTATAAAACACATTATCACTGGCTAATAGAATTTCCTGTTCACAAATTATCACTGTTTATAAGATCTATTGATTAAACATTATCACTAGCTATGAGATCTCCTCTTCACACATTATCAATGGTTATAAGTTGTTGTGAGTACACATTATCACTGGCTATATTATCTCTTGTCCACACATTATCACTGGCTATAACATCTTCTGTTCACACATTATCACTGGCTATAACATCTTCTGTTCACATATTATCACTTTCACTTTCAGACGTCTATAAAGAACATAGAGTTTACAGGCCACTTTTTTTTATATTTCGCTTCACTCAATAGTCAATAAGATTTTAATTTTCATTAGTCAAATAAAACTTATTAACTCTGATTCACTTAAAATCTTTCACGCATGACATCACATATTTTTATAGACTGAATCCGGACCAACAACTGTTCCGAGCGCTACAAAATACGAAAGGTGAAATGTTTACGTACTGTATAAACTAGCACAAGACCAGACTGAAACTGAGCCACTGAGCCACTTGAACAAAGAGAGTGGCTCAGTCGACCGGTTGAGGGAATCCCCTTAGAACCTGCTTGTGCAAATCCCAGTGGCGTAGCAAGGGGGTGTGGATGGGGTGGTCCACACCCAGTATCGTTGGTCAAGGGGTGTCATAAAGGTGTAATTTCATTTAAAAAAAATAAAAAATAAACTGAAACATATTAATAATAGCTAAAAAGAAATAATGTAATAATAATAATATTATTATAACTACTAACCTATTATTATTGTAAAGTATTCACTTTAAATCATTAAAATATAAGTAAGAACATGTTTGAAAGGAGTACCATAGTCACGCCCTCCAGTATCGCCAGACGGCAGCTCGAGCTTTATAAGCCTCGCATAAAGAATATTATGAGTTTTTAGGATTTCACTGCTTTATCTTCCTTGTAATGGGTTGAATTTAATGTGGCAATAACTCAGCCAACCCAAAATGGATTTCAAAACAACAAAAAAAGGGTAAAATGTAAATTGATTGCTAAATAAAACACATTTAATTAGTTGAGATAATAGTCCTTATAATCACTTTTATCAATACATGTTGATCAATGTTAGGACTTACCTATGATAGCCGGTAAACGCTCGAGATTTCAATGTTGTTTTAGATATTTTGGAATTTTACCAACAGATATTGATAAATTCTAGGATATACCAATAAATTCTGAGATTTACCGGTCTTCAAACTTTTACAGTAACACAGGCATTATTAAAAAAGTTATATTTTGATTTTTCATTCATTACATTTTATAATTATTAAACTTTGTTTTTATATTTAAATACTCAAATTAATTGACATAAATAAGATGTGGCACACTAGACTGTTTCAAAATTCAGTTCGTCCTTTAGTGGCACACTTGCCGGAAATGTCTCGCCATCTCGGCTCTATAGTCGAGACACTACTGTTCTCATCACAAACTGAACAAGTGTGATATTTATACGAACCAATATGTGGAGAACGTGTCTGAAGGGCCCATATTTCCAGTCCCTAGCGCTGAATGGGGATTGGTCCAAACCATTCTCTAAGAATGAATGGTGTTTGTAGGTCCGTAACAAATAGAAACTGGAATCTGTGCTTTGCAAGAGGGGAACCGTCAGACAGGGGACTAGTTGTATCGGGTGTTATGTTCACAAGTTAAATTACTAACCTCTCTTACGGGACTAGAATCAAAATAGCTTCCAATTTGTATCATCAGCTTTAGTAATGGTGTTAATTATTCTCACACTCTTTACTACTATAGCAACCTTAACAATTGCCATATCTACCTTAAAGTTGCACACCGTTGTTCACAGGAGCACTCCCGGGGAAGAAAAGTTAATAAAATACAAGCATAGTTGTTGCGATCAATATTAGTCCTAGTAACACTTTTACTATATTAGGCCTAGTAGTTTTATTTTATAGTTTATTTTATTGATGATATCTATCAAGTTATAGGTGCAGATCACTTGACCTGACGTATAAATACATTAAAAAGAAGACCTAGTAGCCTCCACTTCCTATATAAAAAATGCTCGCACTAGCTAATGCTGATTGTTGAGTGGGATATTTATCGGGACTCTCATGAACATAAACCTGTTATAAATTAAATTCAGGCCTACTAATAGAGCTAGCTATAACTAACCGATATGCTAGTATTGGTCTCTATCTTAACCAAACATCGACTAGGCTATCGATATGGACTTTCATTCACTGTTTTGCTCACCTGCCCTTTTACCTTCAGATCTAGCTGGTTTTTAAAGTTACTATAATATTTTAATTAAAATAGAATTAGGTATTAATTCACTAAAAATGAGTTCTATTTGAAATGTTGAGAAGCAATTTAATAGTACACAGAAACTTGTTTGGTTGCCATAGTAACCATTCTATTGTGTGGCGCATGAGTGATTTTGTTCAACAAGTTGGTTTCAGGTGTGCTAGATTGATCCGAGCGTTGTTGTCCATTTCATCATAAATCCGCCAGATGGTAGCTCATCTACCATCAGACTTAAGGTATGGAAAAAAAATTAAGATTGATTTGAACAAATTCTATATATTTTTAATTTTAAAACATTTCGATTGTTATTTGTAACAGTAATTTTCCCCAAAAATTCCCTCCATCATTCAAATTTAAATTGAACACGTAAACACGATTAAATATCACATGTATCACAAATATGCTCAGTTATAGTTAGGGGATTTTAATGATATAGCTTACGCGTTTTTATGGAAAGGTAATTTAAGATGTAGTGAACACGATTTAAAGGCCATGTTTTAGAAGTTCTTATATTAAAACCTTATTATTTTTTTTTCAAAAGAAACCAAATAATTCTCTCATGTATCACAAATATGCTCAGTTATAGTTAGGGGATTTTAATGATATAGCTTACGCGATTTGATGGAAAGGTAATTTAAGATGTAGTGAACACGATTTAAAGGCCATGTTTTAGAAATTCTTATATTAAAACCTTATTATTATTATTATTTTTTTCAAAAGAAACCAAATAATTCTCCAGTAGAAACATAAGAGTTTAATTTTCCTCACGTGGTAACCTCAACATTTGTTGAATTTCTGTCAAGGGTCTCTTGGAATTAAATGCTAACTTCTTCCTTTCATTTAAAAACGTTATTATCAAATGCCGCTACGCTCATGGCAGATATTCAAGAACTTTTGATATAATGTGGAAAAATCAAACTTTGTATTTCTATTGGAGCAATCATTTCGTAAAAATATTATTATTATTATTATTATTATTATTATCCATTCGGGTTGTACGCACTTACGCTAATGTATAGTGGTAGGGTGATTATGAGATGGAGGATCTACAGTTTAACGTGGGATCCGAACCACGGTGGAGGCCTGGCATTCCACACAATCACAAGTTATGGTTAATACACGTCTTGTTAGAGGTGAAAGAAGGGTTGGTAATAAGACAAATCTGTGCCGGGACCGAGGATTGAGCCCTGGACCCCAGCACAAAAGTCCGACACCTTACCCCTAGACCACCAGAGAACCAAATAAAGTTTTGTTATAAAAATGGCCAAAACAATGTCCCTTTCCCGCGTTCCCTACCTCCCGCCTTTATGGCCCCTTCAATTTCCGGCCGTGGCCGCCAGGGGCTCGCTCTCCCCTCTATGACTAGTTTTTATTTATTTATTTTGTTTTCCTGATTGATTACCATTGCCTCACTAGCGCCCCTCCCCACCACTCTCTAGTCAGCGTCACCTTGTTTCTTTACATATATCGCTATGGTTTGGTAGTCAGAGTTTATGACTACTGATCCAGAGGCCCCGGGTTTGTATCCCGCTGCTTCTAGAGCTTCTCTGTGAGCAGTCCGTCTGGAACAGGGTCAAACTCAGCCTGGTTAATGAATAAGTAGCAGTCTAGAAGACTGAGATTTTATGTTTTGGTTTTAACTCTAGTTCCCTTTTTCAACTTAAAGGGGGTTAACTCAATATGTGTTTATTGTTTTGATACCTTCTTAGGCCCACATAAGACAAGGTTTGGTAACCACCACCGCCCCGTAATGGAAGAATATTTTAACATTCTCAAAGAGCGACTAGTTTTATACGTGTTACTTGTGTTTGTAATAATAGCCGCTGGCTCTATTAGAGCGCCCTTTGGTGAGAGCTGGTTTTATCAGAATGTATGTATGGTACTCAACCCAAGGATTAGTAGGATCCTCAACACTCAACAGTTCCGCCGTCAGATGTAAGGTCAAGGCAGCACTGAAGAGGAGAGCCAGGGAAATTAAAGATCACTTAATTTCGACACCCACCTTCTCAAATTTAAATGTAGATATTCCACTGTTTTGCACCTATTTTGCACAAAGTATTGCGTTTTGCACCCCAAACCTAGAGACGATACTTTCATTTTTATTTGAAAGTAGCACCACCCCCCCCTTCCCCCATTCAATTGAAATATTGGTTTTATTTAATGCCCATTTACACGTCTTGATTTGCACCAAAACATAGTGTATTGCATGTAAAAATATTTAATATAAAACAAGTCGGGGCCCACCCTAATCAATATTTAATTTTGTTTTTTATGACAGCATAAATGTATTGTTTCCATCAGTATGCACCCTTTTAACTCATTTTGGACCTTAATTGTGTGATACGTGTTTTAATGTTAAATAATAAAAAAAATTACCCAAAATTAAGCATGGTATTATTTATTTTTCCTAATGTCAATAAAAATGTCATAATAATTTGTATAATCTATCAACAAAGTATGGTGTTTTGAATTAGATTATTATAGTGAGTAAGAGTTAACAGAATTTGATAATGCAAGAGATACGTATGAACTTTAAAAGTAGAAATGCATATATTATTTTTAATTGTTTCGTTTTGAACTGTAACAAATAAATAGAATGAGGAAAAGGAGAGGATCAAAGGCAAACGTATCCTAACTCCCTCTTAATAATAATTTTAGTTTTTACTATGACCAAATTTATAACCTACTAGTTTACACCAAGTTGCAGTTAATTATGGCGTTTTTCACCTTTATTCCTTTGAAAGGGAAAATATTTAATGTGAACTACGGTTTACGGACGAAAAAAAGTGTAGGCCTTTCCCCTTTCTTTAATCCCAAAAAATGGGCGTACTGTTTCTGGGGTTAAGTGTGAAACACAATATTTTGGTGCCTACTCGTCGGGTGAAACAAAGGTACAAAACAATACATTTATTTGGTAATTTTAAAAAAGCTTGGTTTTACCTCTACTCCCTTTATTTTTTTCTCTTTAAAAGCTAAGAGGCACACACCAAATTTATTTGTCTATATTAATTAGATGAAAAATTTGTTTGCCTGTCTGTCTGTCTGTCTGTCTGCCATGAGTGTTGCGCAATATGTATGATATACATAGGTGTGAAATTTAAAATAAGTAGCTCTTGTGAACGAAAATGTGCACGTTAAAGCTGGAATTTTAAAATTTGGATTTGGTATTTTTAACTTAACTAAAGACTGGGCTGGAAGAAATAAAATGAAGAGTTATTTTTCTGTCTTCTTGAAGCAAAGAAAGGTGTTGCCAGGAGTAACCACGCAATGGATTCCGTGGGTACCCTAGGCAAGGCCAGTTACTTCTAATAGTCATTAATAAAAAAACATCCATCTAATTTAAATAGAGGAAGGAGGGCTATGTCTAGCTAGCTTGTCCCCAGCAAATTTACTAGTGTCGTGTATTTTTTATAGAAACATTATTATGAAGCAAAACGACATATTTGGGTGTAAAGTGATACTTTTATTTGTTAGACCTAGAAGGGATCCAACATTATAATTGGATGGATAAGGAACTGGGATGATTATACTTAACTTGGCATTCCAATAAACAGAAATATTCATATTGTATCTGTTTTTAACAGAAAAAGAGATATATGTTCGTACAAAGCTGTGCAAAATTGAGTAAAATCGGTGGAATATTTAATATGGTTTCCATATAAATTCCTCTGTTTCATTTTTTTTGTACTCAACGATTAGGCCTCAAAACAAGATAGGGATGTAGTTTGAGATAAAGTATTTGGCCTTTTTACTTTTATCATAGTAAATTTTATTTCTGTTTAAGCCATTATAGTTCAAAATGCGTACTTTATTCGAAAGTTTGTTGGATTTTCAAACTACCACTACTATTGGCTAGTTTTTAAAAAACGTGATAGTAGCCGGCTATTTAATATACTTGGAGTGGCCGCTTCCACGTCTCGTAAAAGCAGACATTAGCCTATTTTTAATAGCCCCTTCTTTATTTATTATTAACATTTAAAATGTGTTGATATCTTTTGTTTTCATTACGATTTGCATCTATAATTAAGTTTTAGTTATTTATTTATTGAAATCCATGGATGCAAATCCTTAGTATATGGCATAGGCATGGGGCGAATTTCATTTTGGGGGCAGGGGGTCCAAAATCGTAGTTTTATAATATGATGTTAAGAATGTATTATTTAACCCTAATAAATAAGAACATTGTTACTTAAAACAGTAGTGGTTGCACTTTATTTTTGTGAAGGGGAAGTGGGGGAGGAGTGTAAGTAACAAAAAAAGGTTTTTAGAGACTTTCTCTCCTCCTTGCCTCCAGTTAATGATAGAAAATTGGATACTTCTAGAATATATTTACCTATAGAAGATATTTAGCTTTTTACTCGCCTGATTATTTTCTTGTTTTACCTTTTCAAAAATTAAATGCCACTAGAATCTATCTGAAATACTCTTTGAACANAGTTAATGATAGAAAATTGGATACTTCTAGAATATATTTACCTATAGAAGATATTTAGCTTTTTACTCGCCTGATTATTTTCTTGTTTTTCCTTTTCAAAAATTAAATGCCACTAGAATCTACCTGAAATACTCTTTGAACAATTTTTTTTTTTCAATAATTGTCCTTAGAAGTTATTTGGAATAGTTCTTGCCTGTTTTTTTTAAATAGATACCTTAGGAACATATTGACCTAGCACATTTTTGAAAAACGAATTTTTTAAGCTATTTGGAATGGTTCTCACTAGGATTTTTTATTAATTTTACATTTATATAGAAGCTATTTCGAGTGGCCCCCAATGGTTATTTAAAAAATAAATCCAATGACTTTACAAGTCTTGTATATTTTAAAAATATTTAATTACTTTATAATCTGTTTGGAGTGGTCCTTCGATGAAAAGTTTTGAAAAGTGAATGTCCCTATAAGTTATTTGAAATTTAATAAGTCCATTTCTACGCTTCTTATTAAAAATTTCTAAAAATGTCTGTGAGGGGAGTAAGTCAAACCCCCTAAACCCCTCCCTACACAAATGCTACATGGTACCTATAATGTCCAAATTGAAAATATACAGTTTGGCTTACTCACCTCTAAATTTGCAACTACATTAATTTTTCGTAAGTGCTTAATATCAGGTAGTAGAAGTTCTATTAGAACATAAACTGAAACAAACCTATGAAAAATAAATATCTCCAAGTGGTTTTATTTTCTATAAGACATCAATCGAATGTAAACTTTAAAATATTAATTTATTAAATTGTTTTAAATATAGCATTAGCTTTCAAAGAAGAAAATATGTATTTTACCCAAACAGCTATGTAAATGATCTGTTGGTACGAATGTTATATTTGGTATTATAAAGGAGTAAACATTGATTTAAAATCATAAAATAATTAAATTTTTAAGGTTTTTATTATTTTTTAAACATAGCAATAGCTTTTTAAGAAGGAAATATGCAATGACACACGCAGAAATTTACTTGAAAAAGTTGAAGGGGGGAGTAAACAATCAAGTTTGGGGCCAGAATTAAATTTCGATGGAGAGGAGGGTAGTTTTGGAGGGTGTGGTTAGCAAATAAAGGTTTTT
>CABFOW010008965.1:0-15786 GCA_902141385.1 Timema californicum | reverse complement strand
TTTCATTTCATCTCACAATCACCCTACCATTACGCAATAGCGTAAGTGCGTATAACCCGAACGGTTAGTAAGACGCGGTGATAATGATAATGATAATAATAATAATAATAATAATAATAATAGTAGATAAATGTGTGGAAAAGATAAACATGAAGAATTTAAAGAATAAAAGACTATGCATGTCTCGCTGTATGGATGTTGTTGAAGCGAAGGGAGTATGTAAAGATAGGGAAGTGTGAAGAAAGTTATTAAGGATTGATTAAGTATGGAGTTTTTTTTTACTATGCTATGTATACAATTTCTTGCCTATCCCGTAAGGGAATGGCGTGATTAGGTAGGTAATTATTGACCTGAAAATACACAGACCCTTTCCCCCCCTCTCGCGCCCGCAATTACAGCCTTTATTAAACCTTATTGCGGCTTATAATTGCACCCTTGAATAATATATAACTAAACTTTTACCTTTGAGGACTGCATGTAGTTAGTTTGATATAGATAACATTAAGTTTATAATCATTGCAACAGGTGGTGCTACTTACTACTTAGCTTCATAAATGGTATTTGAAAATTTTAAAATACATTGACCTTGAGGCTAACAATACAATTTTGGCTTTGAGCTAAAATGGTTGATGAAATGAAATAGTCAATCCTATAGCAGCTAGTTCTTATTTTCACACATGTTTATAAATTCTTTTCGTTGCAGTTTTTTGGTCAATTCTCTTACTCTATTATGACAATAAATTTAGCGTATTTGTTTATTAAGTTTGCATTACTATGTGTTGTGGATCATGATTAAAAACACTTCTCTCAGCCAATGATTAAGACATAGTTATAGCCAAAAAATAAAGTCCTAGTAACAATACATGCAAATACTATAGCCGCTAGAATAGTTAAAGTAAATATAGTGTATTTGATTATATTCAAAGAGAATTCATTTTCAGACATATCCCAGTGATCGTATTTTTTGGGAGAAAAAAATAAATAAATTCGTAATACATTAAATCATGAACTTTTAATCTTTGGGAGGCTCTCTTTCGAACCTTTGTTGAAATGAAATATTCAATTCTTCTATAGCAGCTAGTTCTTATTTTCACACATGTTTATAAATTCTTTTTGTTGCAGTTTTTTGGTCAATTCTCTTACTCTATAATGACAATAATTTAGCGTATTTGTTTATTAAGCTTGCAATACTATGTGTGGTGGATCATGATTAAAATCACGTCTCTAAGCCAATGATTAAGACATAGTTATAGCCAAAAAATTAAGTCTTAGTAATAATACATGCAAATACTATAGCCACTAGAATAATTAAAGTAAATATGGTGTATTTCATTATATTCAAAGAGAATTCATTTTCAGATATATCCCAGTGGTTGTATTTTTTGGGAGAAAAAAATAAAATAAATTGGTAACATTATATTATGAACTTTTAATTATTGGGAGGCTCTCTTTCGAACCTTTGGTTGGGGTTGCAAGTAAAGATTTATCAGAAAAATTGGGGCGTTCTTAATCCAATATGGTTAAGGGGGTAGTTTGAGTTAAATGTATATATGGTAAATATTATGGATGAGATTCGAACCTTCAAATTCCTAGTATTTATATGGAAATTCAAGATTTGAAAAAAATAAATATTTTTTTATCCAAAATTTTGAATTGGAATTTGTTTTAATGGTTGAACCCCCACATTATTATTGGACGAACATAACCATGCAAATCCACTTCAGTGGCTACATGTTATAAGGTGTCCCTCTCACAATAGGTTGGACTGCTGATGCCAGGGAGATTGGTTCGATCCCATTTGGGTGGACTGGTTTTTCCTAAATGGTTTCCTACTCTGTCTCCATGCAAATTTGGGTACTTTTCTCATAAATTCAACCTTTCTCATTCTTAACCCATTAGCGTAATCACTACATGTGTGTGTAACCGAAATGGGTAGTAAGACTTGGGGCTTAAAGCATTCATGTATGCATGTAATAATGGACATATTTTTGCAAAAAAATGCTAAACATTTAGTTACTATTTTAAATTTTATATTATTTTGGTATAACTTATTCCCGTTTTCTCTTATATTAATACTTTTTCCAATATTCTTGTACAAATTTTAGTGTATTATACCCATCTCTAGAAAATATATTTTTATTCTCTTATCTCATTAACTGCCTCGGTGGTGTAGTTAGTTAACGCACTGGTTTGTGTTGAGCTAGACTACCGAGGATGGGGAAATTGAGGTTCAAATCTCAGTCAGGTGAACTGAAGGTGGTTTTACCTGAGTGGTTTTCCACTCTACCTCCACAAAAATGTGGGTTCACCAGCTCTAAATTCTACCTTCCTAATTCCTAACCCATTGTGTAACTAGTACTTAAGTGTACAATATGAGTGGGTAGTAAGACACGGTGCTATAAAAAAATTTCTTATCTCATTGCTGTATTTTGCGATGATTATTGTAGTGCTACGGTGACGAACCTTCAGTCAAAGGTGGAGACGCTGATGACAACCAACGCCCTAATGAAGGAAGACCTGGCCATCTCCAAGAACAACCTGCTCTCGATGAATCACGAGAACATCACCTTGAAACAGCAGCTAGGGATTGATGTGAATGCGGATAGGACTGACGAGGGGGGAGGGAGAGGCGGTAAGGACCACTCGGCACCACAGGGGCAGGTGGACGAANTGGAGGAACTCCGTCAGATGCTGGACAACGAGAAGAAACAACGGCAGGAGTGTGAGAAGGAGTTGGACCTACAGGTTAATTTACGCTCATTTGCCTCGTTTACATAGGGCTGTAACCTTAATCTCTTAAACGAAGGGGACATTCATGCTGCTCTATTTATAATATAGCAGGCATTAAGTTCCCAACCATAACTAAAATCCAACCCACCTCGGTGTAGTAGTTGGCTAACACGTTAGTTTCGTGTTGAGCTAGACTGCCGAGGACAGGGAGATCGAGGTTTAAATCTTGGTCGAGGGAACTTTTTTTTCCCTAAATTGTTTTCCTCTCTACCTCCACACAATTGTGAGCTCATTTCCTCTAAATTCAACCTTCTCAATTAATCTATTAACATAATTAATACTTAACCGAATAACTTGTACTGGTAGAATGACGCAGTGCTAAATAAAAAACTAAAACCCTGTAATAATTAGAGTAACGAAGCTTGAATCCTCAAATCCCTCAAATTCTATGAAAGCCATTCAAGGGATTTGTAAAAACCTCGAAAAAATATCTTGAATACACCAATGAAAAGCTTGACTTCAAATAACAATTTTAATAAATAGGTTGGTAAAAGTAGTTGTATAGACTTGTGTAGTTGGAAGAATAGCAAAAAAAAAAGAGAGAGGACAGAACCGTATTACTAAAATTAATTCATATAAACAGTTTTCTCTTTGTTTTTGACATAATAGACATGACAAACAAAATATAATTTGTCAATGGCACCGGGCTTTAACCAAATATTTTTAAATTATATCTTATAATACAGCATATAAACACTGTACAATAATGTAAAATAATTGATAATGAAGGAAGCCAACCTGAAGAGGTATTTTGGGTAGTTCTTGATAAAGACAAACACACTATTCTCTCTTCACTCCTTCTCTTCTTTTATAACAGTTTACACTTCACAATTCTCACTTCTTCACACTTCCACATCCACATGTAGTTTTAAATTTTTAGAAATATTTCTTTTTCATATGAAGACACATTTAAAACACACAGAAATATATGTTAAGGAACTACATGCTTCTAAGTTTTCCCTATAATTATGTCTGGGCTGATAAGTAGTATCAGAGTTGTAATACAAATTCCAATTAAAAATTATGAAGAAAAAAATATTTATATTTTTTCCATTCTTGAATTAGATATTTTTTAAAATACTTGAATATTTAATATCTTCAAGGTATTTCAAGATTCAAGCATCCCTTCACCAAAATACCACAATACTCACAGATGCAGATATCGGGGTAAAGTTTATGGATACATTGAAATTAAATATCACACTAGTTGTGGATGTGAATGTCGAGCAAAGCTTACAGATCTGAATACATAGCTATGGAATATTACACTTTCTCTGCATGTAATATATATTTGGAAGAAGGTACAGGAAAGTTAATGTGGACAGAAAAGTAAATAAAAGGGAACAGACACAATATGGCTTTTACATTGAAAAGAACAACACAGTTCACACTTTACATCGCTGCCATTGGACAAAGAGGTAATGGCTGCCTCTTGAGGAAAATCAATGGTTACCACTCATCACGAGGGAGTGTGAAACACGCAACACAACTTCCTAAAAGAGGTAACCGAAAGAAACAACTAGGATGAAAAAAATATTTAATTGGTTAAGAATTATAGGACTCTTACAGTAGCCCCATGGCTTCTTTGGTACTGACTGACAGTTCACATTTGGCAGCTGCCGGCTTTGAAAAGCTATCAGAACAAATTATGTATCTCTACGCTGAGCCATATGATCTGCAAAAACATGATTTTAGCAGCTGTCACTTCTGACAGTCAAAATTTAGGTAAATGCCTAAATGTTGACTGTCAGAAGTCAGCTGTGAGCTGTCAGTCAGTACCAAAGAAGCCATGGGGTTTAAACTGTAGGTCCTCCATTTCATCTCACAATCACCCTACCACTACACATTAGCATAAGTGCGTATAACCCGAACGGTTAGCAAGACGCGGTGCTAATAATAATAATAATACATTGAAAAGAACAACACAATTCACACTTTACATCGCTGCCATTGGACAAAGAGGTAATGGCTGCCTCTTTAAGAAAATCACTGGTTACCACTCATCATGAGGGAGTGTGAAACACGCAACACAACTTCCTAAAAGAGGTAACCGAAAGAAACAACTGGGATGAAAAAAATATTAAATTGGTAAAGAATTATAGGACACTTAGGAGCGTGTAAAAGGAACAAATAAAATAAAGGACAAACACAGGAAATGGACATCGGATCTGAATATATACAGTATAATATACATCTTAAAGGAAAACCTCTTTTCACTTTTTGTGGTAGTTTGTAATATATATTTGGAAGTAGGTATGAAGGTATCTATATGAAAATATTGAGGAACGTTCACAGTTTTTTATTTTTTCTCGTTCATGTGTGCAAGGGTCTAAATATGACAACGTTGTTCTTGTGTTCCAGATCAGCTTGAAAGCAGAGATGGAGGTGGCCATGAAGTTACTAGAGAAAGACATTCATGAGAAACAAGACACTATAATCTCACTTCGTCGGCAGCTGGACGATATTAAACTTATCAACCTTGAGATGTACAAGAAGTTACAGGTAAGGATGATTCTTTTAGTTAGCTTAAGGTGGGACAGAAGGGAATGTGACTCAAGGTTCATATTCCTTACAGTTTCTGTGACACCAAAAAAGGTATTCTTGGCAAAAAAAAAAATTGCTGTAGTAGATACATTTATTTTATTATTATTATTATTATTATTATTATTATTATTATTATTATTATTATTATTATTATTATTATTATCACCGCGTTTTACTACCCGTTCGGGTTGTACGCACTTACGCTAATGTGTAATGGTAGGGTGATTGTGAGATGAAATGAAGGAACTACAGTTTAACGTGGAATCCGAACCACGGTGGAGACCTGGCATTCCTCACATTCATAAGATGTCTTGTCAGAGGTGAAGGAAGGGTTTGGTAATCAGATAAATTTGTGCCGGGACCGAGGATTGAACCCCGGCCGCCAGCACAGAAGTCTGACACCTTACCCCTAGACCACCAGGTCTCCCTACATTTGGTGATCTTAACGGTTCTTGAATACTCACCATGAGCATCACAGTATTTTACAAGGAACATTTTAAATGATGGGCACAAGTTCTGGCCAAGTTTAGCAATGCTCCTGAATGAAAAATATTCAAAAACTGTCGAGATCACAAAATGCAGCCGATTAAAATAAATGTATCTACTAAAACAGTATTTGATTTATTTTGACAAAAAAAAAGTTTTTTTGTGAAAAAAATATCAACCTTAACTTGAGTTACCTTACATTTCAACTTTTAAGTTATGGATCTAATTATTAAAGACAAATTTTGCTAGTGTTGTTAGAGATTTTCCATCACCATCATTAATTAATGTTTTCAGCCTGTGGACATGTCAGTATAGTAACATGCTACCATCTTCCTCTTTACTTCCACCATTCTTCTCCTCTCACTTGTAAACTTTGTTATCTGTGGTTCCTATCTCTCGCTTTTTTTTATCTTCTTTTCATTATTTTCCTCACAAACTTTATCTCCACCATTCTCTTTGGTATCCTTTCCTTTTCCATCCTCTTAGCTTGCCCACACACCCTCTCACCCTTGCATCCTATACTATCTCATGTACTACCTTCCCCCTCAGAACTTGTTGCGACAACTTCTTTCCCGTGGCCTCCACTTTCTTCGTCTCTCTTACATTCAATGTCCTGTTCTCGCTTTGATTGTAAAAACCTTATTGTATTTGTTCCTTTTTATATTTTTTTATCCATTATTTACATTATTATCTATATACCTTATTCCAAATACGATAAAATGTACTTCAAGAAGTGAAAAGAGGTTTTCCTTAAAGAGTTACATTTAAATTTTTCTTTTTTTACAGAAACAATGAAATAGTTTTAAAATAAATTCCAGCTCAAAAGCTCAAGGTTACGAAGATCCTTTCCTAAATAATAGTATGATCAGTAAAAAAAATTATTACCCCACATACCCCTATTCGAAATGGTTGACCCGAGTCACTTTTTGAGGTTCATGGTGAGGTTATATTTTTGTAGGAGTGTGAACAGGAGCTGACGGAGAAGGGAGTGATGGTGACTCGACTGCAGGCCAAGACGAGTCAGATCGGTCAGATACTCAACAATTTGGAGAAATACAATCACTTGCTGAAAGACGCTGAGAAAGGGGGGAACTCATCCAAAGGGCCCAACGGCCCCTGTCAGCAAAAGAAATGAGACTAGCTCATACTCTCTCTCTATTTCTCATGTGTTATGAACAAGATGACATGACCGCATATCTATGTGTGTTGACCACAACTTTGATTATTTTTTTAAACTATATCATTGCTCTTTTAGGAGTATATATAAATATATAAAAAGAAAAATGAACGGCAGCATAACAAAGGGGTGCATGTATCATTCTCTGTATATTTTTAATGGAGCATCTGCCTCTGTGTAATGAGGCCTTTTATTTAACTACAGTATTCCCGTAATCTTATTTTATTTTGGTCACCCTGCCTACTTATACGTGACATTCTTAACTCTCTTAATAACCGATAATGTTCAAGTGATATTTTGGTATAAAAAGTCGGTAGATACAATTTTTTTTTTCTTGGCTAAAAATGCTAACAAATTATCTTAAAATGTTACAAAAATAGTAAAATTACTGATAAAATTTCCATTTTTAACCTTTGAATATTTGCTTTTGGTCACAATATGGTCATTATAAGAGCCAGTTAAAAAAGTTAATCTACTTCTTATACCAATGGCCCTTGGTTGGGGAGGATGAATTTTACTGACTTGGAACTTACATTATTTACAGGAGTATTAAGAAAAAAATTGTAACATTGAAGTTAGTAGCTTTTCTTTATGCCAATTTCAGACAAAAAAGAGACTTATGATCAATACCATGTGATGCCGAGTAAATATATGTAAAGTTTCGATATCGCTAATTCTCATGAAAATCAACCAAATATACCATTATTTGCAGATAAAAAAGGCCAAGTAGTTAGTTTAAAAGTGGCAAAATTCTAAAATGCTACAATGAACTTTAAACATGTTTTCATATTCATTTTATTGCGCTAAGTAAATGATCATAAAAATAGGTCTCAAAAAATTTGGGTATTCTACTAATATGCGAAAAGTTTACAAAGTTGTGGTTAGTACAATCAGCTTCTCAACTTACCTGTTTTTCTGTGCCTCGTTTATATTAACGCAAGTTTATATACACATGAGTTTATAGTCTTACTTTTGAATGTATGATCATGTATTTATGTTGTCGTCAACTATTACAGGAATGTGAGAGCTCACTAAAACACAAAACTGAACTGATCAGCAAACTAGAGGCTAAAACATTCTCAATGACTGACACGATTCAGAAAATGGAGGAAAAGTAGGTACCTTTGGCTTTGTATTTTCTCTGTTATTGTCAATACTAATTATTATTATTACTAGAATTAGAAGCAGTAAAAAAAAAGTTAAATATATATAATATATATAGAACAAAACATTTACATTAATTTAAAAAATGTTTTAATGTGAGAACATTTTTCATAAGCAAAACACATTTTACTTAATTTATTCTCCTGGAAGTAGGTCTTACTAAACACTCATTTTATAGCTAATTTTATTACCATTCAGTAACCATTTTATTGGTTTTTACAGGTTTTTTTTACATGTTTTTAATTAGGATTAATAATTGCTCCAGTTAAAATGTTTACCAGAACACATCCTGATATGGATGATGGTTGTGAATATTTTGACTATTACTAGGGGTTTTTCTCCGTCATAATCGTCATTGTGAACAGTTTCCAGTCACTGACCAGGTCTGTTTGGAACATAAGACTCTCCAACTTCTCCTTTTCTCCCACCACTTCTCCTCCTCCAGCATGACCCAATCCTCTACTCTTCACTCCCTTCAGCCACCTGTCCCTTGGTCTTTCTCTTGGCCTCCTGTCCCCCCTCTTCAATAGCCATCATTTTCTTTGGTATCTCCTCCTCCATTCCCTTCACATGACCGTACCATCTTAGCCGTGCCTTCTTTATCCTGTCCTGCTCTGTCTCCTTAAATATTCCTCTCACCCTTTCATTTCTAATCCTATTAATTTTTGTCACTTCTAAAGTACTTCTCAGGATTTTTCTTGCGCGATAAAAATTCATGACAACTTACTTCAGAGGGAGAATAAAATCATCAGTCTCGTTTTGATTGTAGCATGTAAAAGAACCCTGAAAGGTATGTGAAAATACCCCTCCCGGCAAAATTGGTTGGACCTTTAGTGCTTGCTCATGGAAATCCAGTGAGAAAGGCAACAGAGAACCACCACACTTTATGAAATCTCCTAGTATGTGGGATTTCTACCAGATGGTGTGAGCAGCACTAACCATCCTAAGTTGCTGTGTGTATACCCAGCTCCGGATGGATGGGAAGAGCATCAAACTAACCTTCGATTGTTTGACTTAAGGAGAAGACTAGGAATAGGCGCATGCATCTTTAAATCCTCTCTCAGATCCTAAAGAATATTCGAGGATAAAAAAAAAATCAGATTCAAAATTTAAAAAAATAATTTAGAGTCTTTCCTTTTTGTTTTAACTCAGAATATAAAAAACAAAATTTGCTTCGATTGTTCTTCATTGTTGTGAAACTTGGTCACGACAAGACAAAGTTTAGTGTGTTTAGAAACAAAGTACTTTGGGAATTGTTTGGTCCTAAGAGCGACGAAGTTAATGAAGAGTGGAGGAGGTTATGTAAAGTTGAGTTACATACTCTGTACTCACCACCAGATATTGTTAGGGTAATCAAATCTTGGAGGATACGTCGAGCACGGCAAGCCAAGTGAATGCAAGAAACTAGAATCGGGTTCAGGGTGTTGACTGACAAACCGAATGGGAAGACCTAGACGGACTCAAATAGGGATAGGGTGTAAAGGGATGGACTGGATAGAACTAGCTTAAGATATGGATATGGTGTAATGAGGTGAACTGGATAGAACTAACTCAAGATATCAATGGGTGGCATACTTTTGTAAGTGTGGCGATGGACTTTTGAGCTCTGAATATCATAAAGAAAGAAAGGAAGTATTTTCTTAGAGAGATTGTTGGAGTACAGTAAATAGTGGAGGAAGTAAGGCTGAGATGGTATGGCCATGTAATGGGGATGGGAAAGGAAAGAATATCAAGGAGATTGATTAAATGGGGGAAAATGACCGCAAGGGAGATTAGTAAATACTCGGGAGGGACCGATAACAGCAAGTTTGAGACTCATAAGAGCATAATGAAAGCAGGAAGAAGGAAAAGTGATGGAATGAGAGAGGAAGATGGAGGCATTTTACTAAACTGACTTTGGCCACAGGCTGGAAATGGTTGATGATTATTGCAAAGTAGCTTTCCAAGGTCGAATTTGGCTTTGTATGTTTCTTTTTCCTAAAGTTATTTCAACCTTAATTAAAACAACCTGTTTTTAAAATAGTTTTTAAAAAGTAAAATAAAACCTCACCTCAAATTTTTCGCAACCATTGATCTGCATACTTGCACACTTGTAATAAAAGAGACTAACACATTTTCTTGGTAATATTTTTTAAATATATTTATTTTAATTACTCTTAACTTAATTTTTTATCAAAGTTAATGATGTAGCACAGAAATAAATCTAGTGTTTACAATTGTAGGGATATATATTTTGTGTGTGATAGCAGCTCATTATTCAAATTAATGGAACGAAAACATTTCCTGGTTTGTGTTTTAGTATTTTAGGGATATTCATATAAACATAACTAAACTACTTTTGTTAAAAAATCAATATATATTTTTTAATACTGTCTTAACTATACCTTATTTCCAAACTTTTTTATTCATTGTTTTGTTAGTAGTATAAATAAGAAAATTTTCCTTTCTGGCCTGGATGTTGGTGACCTTAAATATCTAAATGAAGTTAAAAACCTAATGAGTGACTAATTAGTCTTGAATGGCTAGCTATTTGTTTAAATTGTTAATTTTTAAAAACATGAGAATGCAATTTGACTAACTAGAATTAAATAACTATGAATTTAATAAAGTTGGAGAGTCAAGAGTTAAGGGTTAATATCGAACAACTTTTAAAGCTATGGACAAATCTCTGACAGTTGGTAGTTGTAAATATAATAACCACACAAAACACAGCTTTTTGGTAGCATTGGGGCCAATTCTTTAAATTTTATTTGAATAAAAACAGTACAAATGGTATTAAATGTAAAATATGCCATATTTGTCTCAGTTTCTTCATTGAAAATGTGTTGGAATTAAAGTCTTATGTTGAATTTTTTTCCCTTTCTAGAGCTCAATAATAATAATAATAGTAAAAAACATTTTGTCATACAAACAATGAATATTACTGTAAATTAAAAATACAACAACAGCACAAACCAATGTTTATATTTGCATCAAAAACAAAACTCGAACTTCTAATAATCAACTTTTATATACTTACATTACATTTTTAATGATAGATGATTTTTTAAACCACCTTATGACACATGTTTACAATTTTCAGATAGTTAATTCTTATGATTGAAATTTAATAACTATATTTTGTATAGATTTTTTAATTAATTATTATGTTATTTAAAAGTTTATGCAGTATTTATGTTTTTAGTGTGCTCTTGATAATTTCGTGCTTAAAAATGTGAATCTGTAAGATATTTTAAATACTCGTGGTAAGCAATGGGCTTGCTTCACTTTTATACCCATAGGTGATATTAATGTTAGAACTAGTATAATTATATCAACTGTGTCGAAACATCATTATGGTATTAGAATCTAAATATTACGAGCACAACAATCGATGAAGATAGTGGCAAACCTTCACTACAGGCCGCCATGTTTACAAAAAAAAGAGATATCGACTGTACGCTTGTAATATGTATTCCATTGTTTTAGAACATAGACTGATTCTTTTTCCTAACAATAACTGTTTCCTGCACCGTACGCAAAAAAAAAATATATAATTTTTTTTAGCAATTTCATGACAAATATATGCTTATTGCTTGTAATCAAATTCATAAAAAGTTAATAAAGTATATATTGTGAAATAATCAAACTTTGTTTATTTTCCTAAACATTAGCATGAAGTACCATTAAACTTTATTTTTAATTCCTCTTTATTTATTTATTTTTCCTTGTTGCATACTTTTATTTTTAATTTTAGTCTGTTTTGTCGGTTTGCCATTATTTTCATTACTTTAAAGAAATGAAATATATTTATTTAATCAGTTATTGAGCGATTCAATATCGAATATAAAGTTCTCTGTCATATTAAGAAATTTAACATTAAAATCATAATTTATTATTAAGGAATAAAATCTTAACTGGTAATATACATTCATTATAATAAAACAAATAACTAAATTTATGTATATATAAAAGATATGGAATTGCTCATTCTGTTATATTTTGAAATAATTTTTATTTGCGTCATTTCTCATTTTTTTAAAAATTCTTGACCCCCCTCTCCTTTTCTCTCTTACCTTCCTCTCCAACCCGTTTTTTCCCTCTAACTATCGCTGATACCAGATATCAGAAGTGTGAGAAAGAGCTAGCAAGCGCGGAGGAATCTTCCCGCAAGATGGGCCAACAGGTGGCCGAGAAGGAGGTGAAGGTCTCGAGCGTAGAAGGTGACCTGAGGATAGAGAGGGAATGGAGGACGTCCTTACAAGATACCATGGTTAAGGACAGGGACAGGATATCGCAGCTGAACCAGGAATTGTCTCAGCTCAAGTCGGTTGCTTCTGTGAGTATCGAGTATGGGGCTTAAGTGGACTAGAGAACATAACTAGAATTTTTAATTGATTGGTTAGCTCTGATTAATATTCAGGATAAAAACTAAAACTGGGCCAAACCCAATTTTACTTGAATCTTTGATTGAAAAAAAACAAAACATAAAATAACAGATAACTTTACTTTGGTCTTTTGAATTGAAATTTATTTCAGAACTTTAATACTTTCAATATGGGGGGTTCAGCTCCAACATGTATAGGATAAACTCAACAAGCAGACCCCAGCCCATTAATTAACATTTAACTGAATATATGATTTGAATTGCAAAAAAGTTATCAACCAATCACTATTTCTATTTTTCAATTAAATTTATATTTCCTTCTTTGTGCATAATTTTCTCCAAGATTCAAATTCAAATTTAAGTTTTATTATTTAGATTAATTAAAATGAAGATTTGAATTAATTAGTTTTATATTATTTTGTAACTGTCTTGGGACTTTTGTTAATTTATTGCTTACTGAATTAAAAAAAGACACTCAGAAAATCAGTTAATATAATAGATTACATGTTACAGACAAAATGGAGTAATCCATTGTTTGTGTTATTTGTACTCTATTCTTCTTTGTGTTTGATAAATGCATTAAAGTTAATGCAATGGTTCATTAAGACTGAAAGTTCTGGTTTTACCTTAACTGACGATCATTAGGGTTCTCGAACTCAAATCTTTGTTGAGGACTTCAAGCAATGATTTATCAGGTAGATTATAACCATTATTTTCTTTTAGCACTGTGTTTTGCTATACCCGGTAAAGTTAACACATATATACTAATTGCTCTAGTGAGTTTTAGATTAAGAAGTTGAAGTTTATATAAAATGTACCCAAATTTGTGTGGAGAGTGTTAAACCATTTCGGAAAAACGCAATCTCAATACGCCTGACTGGGGGAGATTCGAACCCCGATCTTAATGTCGTCGGCAGTCTAGTCTAACACTAGCGGGACGCCTTAGATCATGCGACCATTGCAGAAGGTTTTCATTGTGTTCATGGCATCATAAATGCTAATGACGCTCGTCTATTAAATCTATTTACACCAGCAAATCTACCGCTTCATTGGTCACATGCTCTAATCGAATGGATTGCCGAAGACAGGGAGACTTGTTTTGAATCTTGGCCCAGTGTATCTTGGGTGGTTATTCCTTAATGGTTTCCCACTTATACCCCATATAAATCTGGTAACACTATAAAGTATACCTTCCTCATACCTAACACACTAGCTTATGAATATAAACGCATACCTCACTAATATGGCTGGCTAGGTTCTACCGAATAATAAATATTTCTTTAAGCAAATCACAGCCTTTTTCTTACCTACCAGTGCAAAGAACTAATAACATACTTAAATTCTCATTTAAGTTCAAAATAGAGCTATATTTAAAAGGTAAAAACAATAAATTAAAAAATGATACACTACTGTATTGATAACCCTAAAATTGCCAAAAACCGCCTAAATAGCAAGGCAATCAATAATTTATGATTTAAAAGCACCATATTAGCGAATCTTCTTAAAGCAAGATACACCTATATCCCAAATGAGTAGATGAGACGCGATGGAAGTACCACCCCCACCCCCAAAAAAAACCCTCAACCAAACAGCAGTCAAATAAAAATTATACTTTCATGCTTCCTTGTAGAAGTATGTGTCACTCCAGGAGGATTACTACCAACTGAAAGAGCAGTGCGGCGAACACGAACAGACCTTGGAGGAGCTCGGGAACCAACTGAGTATCTCCAAGTTACAGGTGGCAGACCTGCAAGAGGAGGCTACCAAGACAAGCCTTAAAGGGGAGGGGCAATGGACGTCCGACAAGGAGGTGTCACATTGTAAGGGCTGCTCAAAGGAGTTTAATATCACAAGGAGGAGGGTAAGTTGTCAAAAAGGGCCAGGGAGCGGGTACGGGGTGTTTCTTTAAACAGCTTTGCGATAAGTGTCACAAGATCTTCCAAAAAGTCCATATTTTATTGATGTCCTAAGATATGTATTTTTCGTAATTACGAGTCACATAATTGGTTGAAATTTAAGATGTGATCCTTCAACCCCTGAACCCTAAAGAATTTTCAAGATTCGAAAAATTATAGGATTTAAAAATAAAACAATTTTTTTTAAAATTATAATTAGTTTTAGAGCTCTAATATGGCTTATTGGTGGTTCAACTTCAACATATTTCTAGGACAAACTCAACAACCAGCCCCAGACCATTAATTAAACACTTAACTCAGTGGTTTCCCACCTTTTTTGGAATGCGACCCCAATTTTTGCCTCTGCGATTGTCGCGACCCCTTGCGTTTGGATCTTAGCTTTTGAATTGATATAAAATGATTATATAACTATTATCAAATGTATCACTCACTTTTAATAAACCATTTAAAAAACAAAGTGTATAAATAGCATAAACAATGTCAAAAGAAACTAAACATAAGTTGCACAGTTAATGGGTTTTTTGAGCCTGCATTGATGCACATAGTTTATTAAATCTTGGCGCTAGTGAAGAAATAGCCAATCTGAGATCCTGCTCTACGTTAAGCTGATTTTTGTATTTAGTTTTAATGGTAGCCACAGTAGAAAATCTGGTCATATCCCCCCTGTCATATCTACTAATGTCACTGTTCTTTTATCCTCATTTACATCAATATTGGATATATACAGGTTTTACAATTAGGTAAACATATGTAGAATTTGAATGATGCACCATTTTGTGTTTGGAAAATTTGAATGGTATCTTGTTTTAGCACCACTGTCGGAACTGCGGTGAGATCTATTGCAACTCGTGCTCGGACAACACCATGTCGCTGCCCTCCTCGGCCAGACCCGTCCGCGTTTGTGACGAGTGTCACGTGTTCTTGGTGGGGAGGTACTCTGTGATGTAGCAGGACGGTCGGTCCTGGTTCTAGGTTCGACCTGTCGACGTGTGCCACACTACACCTCTCTCCCCTCTCCCCCAACTGCTTGTCTATCCAGCTTTATCGTATGCCATGTTTGCTTCCGTCTGCTTAGAACGTGGTAGCGATTTAACCCCGTTTTCAAAATAGGGGTTAAAATATTGTAAGATGAGTCCATTATTGCCAACTTTACACTGTGTGTATATTTTGATTTTGGTAAATCCAAAAAAAGACTTATGGGTGATATTTCTGCGCATTGTGAAAATAAATTAATCGAAGTAGCTTTATTGTATAGATAGTGATGTCAACAAATATGCAAGGTAAATTAAATTACATATGAATTTTAAAACAGACACCTGGACTCAGGTATTGAACCATGGACC
>CABFOW010008964.1:0-10253 GCA_902141385.1 Timema californicum | reverse complement strand
GACAGGAATACATTTAATTTCGGGACGTGGATGGGACTGTCTCACCACTCATAATCTTATCCCCCTCATGTGTCACCATGGTGGCCACTGGTTGAAAGAATGCACGGATAGTTGGTTGCTTAGCGGCACATTTCTTTTCTTTGTAAATTTCCTGGTAACATGTAACGCCCTCCATGACAGTCCTGTGAACTCTTGCGCTGCGTTCTACATCAGGGTCTTCATCGGCCAACATCTGAAGACCTTCTTGAATGCGGTGAAATGCAATAGCCATGCTCTTCGTAGTAAATGTGCATGAAGGCTTGTCCTTTTCGCTGTCAGATTCTCAAGGCTTGACTTTTGGGCCAGCTCTTGTAGCTCCTCGTTAGTGAGTTCCTCAATCTCGGCGTCCACCACCTCTTTTATGTCCTCTATTTCCAGATTCTGGAAGCCTGCTTCACGAGGCAATGTTGAGGAGGTTTGTGTTTGCACTTGGTACAATCTCTTCACATCATTTAAAATCTGTAACGCATTCAGGCCATTGATTTCGCCACACTGCGTTGAGGCATGTATGGGAAACCTCTTTCCAAGCCATGGATATGTTGTTGATGGTGTTAAGGAGATTGTAGCTCCGCCAGTACTCCTTGATGTTGGTCTTGTCTTCACCATCTGTGGCTGTGACAAGTTGCTCAAACGAACGTCGCAAGTAGCACCGCTTGAAAGTGGCAATCACACCTTGGTCCATTGGTTGGATTAGAGTCGTAGTATTGGGAGGGAGGAAAACCATCTTCACATGCTCATCCAAGTCAGGAATGTCATGAGGATGTGAGGGAAAATTATCAATAGGAGGAGAATTCTGAAATCTAAGTTCTCCTTCTTACAGTACCTCTTCCACGTGGGTATTGCTTGGACTTTCAACTACTCACAGAACATGGCACCAGTTATCCACGCCTTTTTATTAGCTTTGTAAATAACGGGAAGGTACTCCTTCATCTTTCCTTTCAAAGCCCGTGGATTCTCTGATCTGGCAATCAGAAGTGGCTTCATCTTGTAGTCACCAGATGCATTCCCACCTACCAAAAGCGTGACACGATCTTTTACAGCTTTAAAACCTATGTGAAGGTTTGGAGGTATGCAAAATGCCAGAGGTATGCGTTGAATCCGACTGTGGTGAGTCAATTGTGATAAATGATGAAGAGTGGAGCAGTGATGGGGTTGATATCTCATCAATAACGCTGAAAATTTTGCGCTTGAAAAGTTTAATTTGAGAATCAGTAAATTCTTCTATTTCAGGTATTAAGCTCAGTAAAAACATTTTGAGAGCCTCTTTCCTTTCAATTTTGTGAGAGCTAGTAGCTTCTACGTTAGCAGTTGTTTCCAGTCTGGCTTTTTGGGCTTTGAAATACTCAGCCACACATTTATCTGCGTCCGCCGCCGATTTATTTCTGACATTCAGACTTTTCTTAGATCGATTTGGTTGAGGCAGTACTGTTCCCTCAGGTGATGCTGGAGGGAAGGTGGATGGTGCTTGTATCAGAGGTGGTGGTGGTTATGATGCTTGTGAGGATTGCACAATGTATGATGAATCTTCAAGATAGCCACTCTCATCATCACATCTTTCTAAATTTTGAATATTTCTTCTGTCGTTTCATGCTGTGGTATTTGTGGCAAATTTCCGGATGAGGGAGGATCCAACGCTTTTATGAATGGCACACAAAACTGCATGGCATCTGCCAAATGGTATGCCTTTTTCTTTCTTCCGGATCCACTTGGCGGATGCTTCAGTTTACGTGAGAAAACTGTACGAAGATTACGCCATTTCTCTTTGCACTCAGCCGCTGAAATCAATGAAACGAATACAGTTACACATTATGTTAAAATACAGTAACACTAAAATAAAAATAATCTTTATTTATGTTTTCATTTTTATGTTAAATTTATTTAATTTTTTACGGGTACTTGGCAACAGGATGCACATTTGTGTCACTTTCTTTATATTTTACAAGAGGGGAGACCACACTCGGAGCTATTGTTAAAGATACTACTAAAATAATCTGGTACGTATTGAATGAAATATATATGGCTGTACCGACAGGAGATCAATGGAAAATAATTGCTGGTCGTTATGAGATGATATGGAACCTTCCAAATTGCATTGGGGCTGTGGATGGGAAGCACATCCGAATAGAGAAATTTCCAAACACTGGTTCTCAAAATTACAATTACAAGTTATACCATTCTACCGTACTAATTGCGTGCTGTGATGCAGATGGACTTTTCACAATGATCGAACCGGGCTACGCCGGAAGAAACAGTGATGGAGGTATTTTAAACGCCAGTGCAATGACATTCTGGATGGCCCATGGGGGTTTTGACATACCTTTGCCTTCCCCGTTGAGATACTATGAAACAAACCGTCCATTTCCTTACTACTTTGTGGGAGATGAAGCGTTCCCATTGTCACGCAATTTAATGAGGCCCTATGCAAAAATAACCTTAGACATTGTGAAAAGTATTTTCAATTACAGATTGAGCCGTGGAAGGAAAACAATTGACTGTGCCTTTGGAATGGCAGCAGAAAAGTTTGCGGTATTAAATGGGCCCATACGGTGTCGAAAAGCAGGAACAGTGAATGACATTGTAAAAGCTGCTTGCGTCCTCCATAACTACGTACGTAAACGAGAGGGGATTGGTTACAGGCCACCAGCTACGGGAGAAGATAACGAGATTGCGGGAGTAGCTATCAACATGACAAGACAACTCTTAATACATGACGGTTCTTCGGCGGCTACTTTAAGGAATTATTTGGCAAACTATTTTCTTTATTCTCGTGCATCTGTACCCTGGCAATGGAAATACACTGTACCAGAAATAAGGAATAATATTACTAATTAATATTATTTATTAACAATATTAGTGGTGTGTGTTGTTAAATAAATACCTAACAAAAATAATAAATTAAATAAATACCACTACATACCTGTAATTTGTACTTCGGCTGCCACCTCTTGCCATGCTTTTTCAGTGATGTCTTTCCTGGAGTACCCAGGAAGCTTATAATTATATAGCACTTCACACTTTTCCACTTCTTCAACGAATTTTATATTCCACGTTTGATCATTCATTTCGAATGTCGACCAACAACACTTCAAAATGTCAATAATATACGCTATAATAAGAATATACGCTATAACAACGCTAGAATAACACGTCTTGAACAATTTCGCGACCTGCAAGCACGATCGCAAGTGACCATTTGGAAACTGATGTCAAACCGGTCCCGTTTCTGTCGACCCATGTGCGGCTCCCCACTCCCCTACACGTGAAAGGTCACCAAACGGTTGCATGTACAACCGGTTTGAAACTAGCGTTGCAAAACAGTCGACCCGTGTGCGGAGGGCCTTATAATGTTAATATAAACAAACACCCCACTTTAGGGCAGGGCAATAATACAATACTATAATAAAAATAAAAACTACCTACCCGTACTTTTTACTTCCTTAGCAACAATTTCCCAGCTGACTTTAGTTTTGTCCCTGTTGCTGAACTCCTTTAAATTGTAACCGTACAAGCACGGGTGTTTTTCAACAGCTTCTACCAATTTGGTGTTATAAACGGTGTCTTCTTTGGTCATTGTCAAGGAATAACACGCGCACACTGCTGGTCTTGGCTCTAGTTCAAACGAAACTATCCTTCCTGAAACCGTTCTAGCGAGATTTATAAAATCACGGTTGCGCAATCGTATGAAAATATAGTTGCGCGAAACTCTGTGTGCGCATCTTTCTGTTTTAACGTTGAATAGTTACATGGCACGTATCATAAAACGATTTTCGTTGGTGTGCGCCCTGCCTAAGTGATACAATAAAAAAACTGTGCATTAAAGTGTGGTCTTTCACATAGTGTGATAGAATAAAGCATAAATATAACATATATTTACGTAGCTCTTATTTAGTCAACACAGAATAATGTATCAAAACACCGAAAAACAAACAAAACGTCCGTCAGCCATTAACCGCACCAACAAACTACACCTCTCGGTTTGGGTTGGTTCATTGTGGCAGTCGCTAGGTAGCTCCATCGTTCCCAAACTTCCGAAACTTGTGTGTTCGTTATTACCCACCCGTTCGGGATTCCCCCACCCTCCCCTACACATAAAATGTTATACAATGTTGGTGATAATATCACAATTCTTTCTTACACTTTACGTATTGGCTGCAAAATTAATCTATCGCTTCTTTATGGAGATACAAAAACATAGATCCTGCAGATATATTTTTAATCTATTCAAATTATATTATTTTTGATCAAGTAAGGTCCACTATCTTGATCTGTTTTTTTGGAAAGCCCTATTTATATAATATTTCAAATGATAAAAATCAAATCAAAATATTACCCCATTATGCAACCATCGTTAGAAATAATTTGTAGAATGATTTGTTAAATGATGTCTCACAAAAATTATTCATAGAAAAATACCACTAAAGATTGTTTTGTCGAGTTTTCTATCAAATTACAATTATTGTTGTGTCATGTTTATAACACAAACACAAATTGTCA
The DNA here is from genome assembly GCA_902141385.1 of Timema californicum. Classification (NCBI taxonomy): domain Eukaryota; kingdom Metazoa; phylum Arthropoda; class Insecta; order Phasmatodea; family Timematidae; genus Timema; species Timema californicum. The sequence goes on along the minus strand of CABFOW010008964.1, from coordinate 5,720 downwards.
TTTATTTGGGAAACTAGCTTCTAAGATTTAACAAAGGTTTGTTAACTTACCCTTACCCCCACTCCTCCCACCCCCCGCTCCCCTACGAGAGCTGTACATCTGCCCGCTGTGTGGAATGTTGGCTTGAACCCCCCACCCCCCCGCAACCTCCAGCACTAGTGTGGTTCTCTGGTGTGGTGTAGGGTAGCGCTGGCTAAAGTGGCTCCCTGACACATGTAGACCGTGGTAAATCACTGTCTGCCTACCGTCAGTTTGGTTGGAGCAAGATTTATATTCCCTGCAGCACTCAGAATGGCTCTTTATACACAGCTTTACAAAATACGCGAGCTTGTTTGTTCCTTTTTTCAAGGTTTAATGCAAATATATTCTTCCCTTTTGCTTTCCGCGTGCCTCATAGCCTTGTACCATACAATTGAAGCAGTATATTATAAAAGTTAAGTTCGTTCTGTAAATTAGGAACCAAGGGAGTTTCATACAGTATTTTAAAACTATTAATTTTTATTATTATTTTAGCGCCGCATCTTACTACTGGTTCAGGTTATACGCATATGTACTAATTACGCTAGTGAGCTATGGAGAAGGAAGGTTGATTTTAAAGTAAGTGTACCCACATTAGCGTGGAGGGAGAATGGAAAATTATTTTGGGGAAAACCTCCCTCGGTACGCCCGACAGGGATTAAAACTCCGATCTCCTAGTCATCTGCATCGGGTCTAACACGATATAACGCCTTAGAGCAGGCTAGAACTATTAGTACTTTTTAGTGTCCGTTAAGGGTTGCAATGTTTGTTGGCGTGAACAATTAAAACGGTTCTAATTAGACACGAGATATATTTAGTTGAAGACTCGGTCACCCATCGCAGTAAAAGAACTTACAATATCGTTGAGCTAGAACCCTACTATATAATATCAGACGATCAATGATAATCAAGTTATAGCATCTATATGGCTTTTTATTATTGGATCTATAAACATTAATTAAAGGAAGTAAAAATATGATTTAATTTATCAAACTAAATGATGTTTAAACCGTAATATGTAACCTGTTATACTAAAATTAGGTAATAATTGAGAAAATAACCGAGCTCTGATAAATAAAAGTACACAATGAAGGCTTGATGAGCTAATTAGATGCAATTATTAAATTATTGTATTACATTTAATATGTTATTATATTTATTATTATTATTATTAGCACCGCGTCTTACTACCCGTTTGGGTTATACGCATATTATATTTATTTGCATAGCTTTTATCTGGAATTTGAATTTTATTTTTTTAAATTTAATAATTACATTTTAGACAACTTGAGTTGAGTTTGGGGACTCATCGATAATTAAAAAAACTTTGATTTAATTCAAATAAAAATATATATTAAGTAAATATTATTTTTTAATTTTAAAACCTTTTGAGCTAATATTAAACCTTTAAAGTCAATACAATATCAATCCAATCAATGATCCAAATTCCAACATCAATACAAAAAATTAATTTTTGTAATTTGTAAACTTAATTAACCTAAGAATAAATGTTTATGTATTATTGTGTTCAACAAAGACACGGGAAGATTTGGTGCAACGATCCATACAAATATAAATAAAAAATAACTTCTCTATAATAATAATTTAAAGGGTCAAGTGAAATGATGCGACCCTAATTTATAACAACATTTATTTCATCAATAAGATTTAAAAAATGCGAGTGCAACGAAAATTCAAAGCTCTGGATAAATTATAAAAATATAATATATTAACAACTATTAAATAAAAAAATTCTAAAGAATAAGACATTTTTAGCAATTAAATTATGTTTACTGCCTAAATAGATTACATAAATATTTATCTAAATTTGATAGTAAATCAAATCCTTAATTCTCTTTTGAGGAGTTTAGATTTCAAGAAACACATTATTGCACACCAACCAAGAAAAAAGCAAATTGTAACATTTCATTTTATATTTCACTTAAATAATTCTTCAAAAATCTATATATTTTGTGTAAAATTGTTATTATGTCACTGTATTGGTAACATTGTATTATGTCACTGTATTGGTAACATTGTATTATGTCACTGTATTGGTAACATTGTTTAACACTGAGCTTAGTTGATTAGTTTTGTTTCTTCTCGAATATCGCAACTTGATCGTCCAGCTCAGAAACAAGGGGAAGTAGCTGTATTGATATAGATGTTTCATCTCTTAATAATTCTAATCAAAAGTTTCCATCCTTAATATATATTTCATATTAATGAACACTCTCAGAATATTAAACTAGATACATCCATATGTGTCAGGAAATATTCTCACAGACCTGAGTGATCATTTATTTATTTGTTTTGTTGTTTACAACGAAGCTCTTTTGTTCACAGTCCCTCGCCCCTATTGCAAATACTAGTGAAACACAACTTTGAAAACATTTTCTTTCTCTCTCTCGTAGGTGACCTGGCGGTCTAGGGGTAAGGTGTCAAACTTCTGTGCTGGGGGTCCGGGGTTCAATCCTCGGTCCCGGCAAAGATTTATCTGATTACCAAACCCTTCCTTCACCTCTGACAAGACATCTTGTGAATGTGGGGAATGCCAGGTCTCCACCGTGGTTCGGATTCCACGTTAAACTGTAGGTCTTTCATTTCATCTCACAGTCACCCTACCATTTTCACATTAGCGTAAGTGCGTATAACCCGAACGGGTAGTAAGACGCGGTGCTAATAATAATAATAATAATTTATTACTGTTAAAGGGTAAACTCATATTTTCATCAATGGTAAATTTTCTACCCTTCCGGGAATCAAACCCGGGACCTTTAGCTCAGTAGGCGAACTTGCTACCGACTGAGCTAAGGTGTCGAAGTATCTATGGATCTTACTATAATTATTTTATTTATTTTGCATCCGGGAGGCTCCGGAAAAAAAAAAATACATTATTATTTTGAAAATACAAAGAACTGCGCAGTAGTACCACTTTTATTTTTATGTTTTCTTACAGAAATTAAATAAAACAAGGGTAATTTTTAAGTGGGAAAAACCATTAATACTATCCGGTTGTTGATCAAGTGGCGAGCGTTCTTATTGTTAACCAAAGTGACCTAAGCTGGATCATTGAGATAGACCTACGAAAAAAAGTGACATTTAGAAAGTTTTTAACATTATATTTTAGGATATTATTATTAAAAGTAGACCCACTCTCAATCTCCTCCACTTTTAAAACCCTCCAACCGCCTCTGTGCAAGAACATTCCTTGATAACGGATCTATTCCAAGAATGTTTCTCAACACCTGAGAACATTTAAAAGAATGCTAACAATGGTTATCTTTTCATCGACTAAGTTCCCAACTCGAGGGGATCCCCAACTGCACGAGAGGTCGCACTATATGTATTTATGTGCCTTTATAAAAACACGTAGGAAACACCTTGAGACATTACAATTACAATGCACACTATGGAGGTTGAGAAGAAAACATGTCGAAAGGCTGTCCATCTATAAATACCTGCTCAGTAATAAGAATATACAGCTCGAGTCTATAATGTGGCCGCATCTTACAGGGGTAGAGGAATAAAATGAAGATATCCTCTAGTTGAAGGACTTGCAAATAAAGACGGAATTCCTGCATATATTCCATTCACGGTAGGAATTAATCTGTGAAAGGTCTTTTTTCCTACCAATATCCTACCATATAGTAGATTTATGGTAGGGAAAAAGGCCTTTCAGAAGTCAATTCCTACCGTGGATGGAATATATATACATATATAGTGTGAGATCAGTAACTTTCGTTCGATACCAGCTGTGTCCTGATTGGTCATGGAGAATGTCGTGAAATAGCGAGGACCAACAGGTGGAAGGGAGGGTATCTTGTATCTTGTATCTTGGCACTAGGTCTGGAGCTCTTCTTGAATGTCGGTGTGTTTTTCCCACACGCGTGTGTTTTATATTTTAGTGGTACTTGGCCGGAAGTCTCCTTGTCGGGAGGGTGTGATGTCCACTTTGACCCAAATTATTTTTTATTTGAATCTTACAAATATGTCATATTAAGTTAATTGGCATTTTGTTATGACTGCGAGCAATAAAAAGAGATCAAGAACGTGGACTGATTACCAGTTATACACACACTTACGGTCAACTTAAAAATTTGGCAGATTAAATTGCCAAGCTAGTATAGTTGTTAAGTACGGTTATAACTGCATCTAAATATTTTAATCTTTAAATTAAAAAATGACACTGTAACACGGGAATCGAACCCGGGACCTTTGCCTTAACACGCCAGTGTTCTTACCACTGAGTTATCCAGGAGTTGTCCTGTGCTCAGTGTCTGCCTTAAAAATAATGAGTGAAGAACGATAAAGAAAAAATGCATAGCGAACTTCTTGCACACTACTCAAAGAAACATTACGTTCGTCAAATACAACAATGCCATCATTCAGAAATATACATATTTCATCAAATGTATTTAAAGTTTTTAAATGACTGCCATTTCAGTAAGAAATAATTTTAAACCCCATATTTGAATAATAGGTATACTAACCCGTTGTAGTGGTTATGTGATTATACAATTTATTTCCAATAGCACCAAAGGCTCTTGTAGAGTCACAAAGTAGTATACTTACGTCACTTTTGATCTAAAAATTGCTTCTAAATAAATCAAAATACGATATTCTTGATAGAAAATAAAATCATACTTGTTGATTATTTTTAGGACATATTCTTAGTTGTGTCATTCTCAGTTTCTGCAATTATAAAAAGAAAAATTATATTATAATTGTGATTATTCATTTATTAAAAAAAAAGTGTAGGCTTCAATTTTCAATCATCATTACTAAATATAGTAGGGGCCTAGTAAAGAAATTACAACGCAAATTACTTCAATCATCTTACAGTTTTTGTAATATTTTTGAACGAAAGTCTTTTGTCAGCATTTAAAGAAGGTCTTCATCTTAAGAACTAACTAAGCCTGTCTTGACATTAAATCCTGGTTCTAGGAACTTTTTTTTTTAAGGTACAGTTATTTCTTTAAATTCCTCACTGTAGGACTTCTTGTAAAATATCGAATATGGTGATTCATTCTGAACTTGATGACTTGTACATCTATCAGTTTTACTGGTGTCACCGGATAAGGCGTTATTTAATCCTACCCAGAATTGTCTGACATAAAATTATCAATAAAAAAGGTTCCCTTGGAACCCCCAACTAAAAAGGCTCTTCAATATGTCATACCGCCAGGTGGGGTCGTACGCTTTCTCCAGATCGAAGAAAACAGCCAGAAGATGCTTCTTATGGAGAAAGGCGTCACGAACAACCGTCTTGAGATTGACCAGATGATTCACCGTCGGTCGGTTACGGCGAAAGCCATATTGAATATCGGATAGCAGATTATTCGAAAATCGACATTTTACATACAAGCTTGTGTAGTCTAATTCTTTTATTTGATAATAATTATAATAAATAGATGATAGGTAGGAGTTGTTTTTTTCAGAAAAAGCTATTTTTTGTTTACCTAGTGATGATTAATACCGGATCGCTTATTTGATTAAATAAAGCCAGAGAGGAAAACCGTCTCTTTTAGGCCACTGAACCACCAGTCACTTTTAGAAAATATCTCTTCTCTCTAACACAACACTGGATTTGTTGAGATTGGTTCTGTCGGTTTAAGAAGCCGGTCAACACTTGTTTACATGGTAAAACTAAATAAAAGATTGTGACAAAACCGTTCTATGGATTTGAAATCGGCTTTCAC
>CABFOW010008963.1:0-15797 GCA_902141385.1 Timema californicum | reverse complement strand
ACATGAGATAGTAGAGGAAGCAAGACTGAGATGGTATGGACATGTAATGAAATGGAAAAAGAGGGTGCCGAAAAAAATGTTGTTGGAAAAAGACCGCAAGGGAGGCCAATAAAGAGATGAGAGGAGCAGATAACAGAAAGTGTGCAAGGGAGAGGAGAAGTATGGAAGAAATTAAAGGGGGGAAATGGTGGAAGGATAGAGGAAGATGGAGGCATTTGACTAAACTGAGCCGGCCAGAGAATGTAAACAGTTGATGATGATGATGATAATGATGATAATAAAGTGTTGTACATTAAATAACATAATATCTGATTGTCTCTTCCACTTTAATAAATTGTTTTTTAAAAAACATTTTATATTGAACGAAAATTTTTCATATGAATAAATAATAATAAAAATTCTTAACATTATCATAATTTTTGATAAAAATGTAAAACAAAGAATTTTTCAAATTTTCTAGTGGCATAATTTGTTTCATCTATAGAAATATTTTGTAGAATGAAACTCCTTTTTACTTAACAAGAAGTGATTGGGGAATGTTTTCATATTTCTCTCATTGTAATTTAATTAATTTCAGTCTAGTATTTTCCCCACAAATGATAGGTATCCTTCACATGTTTAGATGTTTCTAGTGTTTATTGTTTACAACAATGAAAGAGATGTGAAACAACAATGCTAACAGCAATGTAATGTTTGTATTTTAATGTCAACAACATGTAATTATTAATTCTCATATTGAACATAACTAGTTTTGAATCTGATTATATATGATTTTAATTTATAATTATTATAAAATGTGTTTAGACTGGCTTGCCATGCAACTTATTGAGATATTTATAGACAATGCAATAGGTTCTACCAGTGTAATAGTCTCACGCTGTAAATTAGATTAAGGAATTATTGATTGTTAGTTGTTACCGTTCCGGTTATTAAAATGTCCATATTCGAGCAACCCAGAGGTTGGACTTTCTTCACGTGCAAACGTATCTTTAGCTCCTTCACAATTCCCTCTTAGTGTACACACACCCTGATGTAGCTTGACCTAATCATTATTATTTTTGTTGCCCAAATAATTTCAATGCCTTTTCTTGGCTCTTTTGACTTCTTTATTAATTTCGTATTTTACTTACTTTACATTATGAATAACCAGTTTTGTAGGAAAATATCTATATTACGAAAACAATAAATAAATAATAAGAGTTAGAGACATATGTTAACTTTGTTACTATTGTAGTGCTACTGTTCAAGTTATTTTGGATTTGAATATTTGGTAGAATAAAAAAAACCTCAATAACGTGTACTATCATAATATATTTTGTAGGCTTCAATTACAATAAAGGATGTGGTGGATAGGGAGAGGTTATGTTTGCTGACATTTATAATTCCCAGGGTGCTTAGTACCATAAAAATAGTCAGTATATACAGCCAGTATAATTCTCTATCACATTTTGTATTTGAATGTCAACTATATGTTAAACATTTGTAACTACACCTAGTTACAGTTTTAGTAAATACATCATATTTCATGGTCTTGACCAAGGCCGTGGTCAGCCAATAATTTCAGGGGGGGNTTCATGGTCTTGACCAAGGCCGTGGTCAGCCAATAATTTCAGGGGGGGGGGGTGCTGGGCACATTCCCAAATTGCTGGAAGCTATACACATTTCTAAATGATTAACAGTTCTAGAAGCTCTATGAAGTGTTTTTTTTTATTCTAAAATAATCCCCTGGCTGCCGAAAGCTTGGAAAATTTCTAATTATTAAACACTTTTTGAAACTCTGTAAAGTTTTTTTTATGGTAAAATAACTCTCAAAATGCTGAAGGCTAGGAGAAATTTCAAATATTTAACACCTTCTAGAAGTTCTCTGAAGTGCTTTTGATGGTAACACAGCCCCCTAATTTGTATTTGTATCTTAATTTTGATATTATTTTAACCTTAAATAAAGCCATATATATTTTGTTTATAAAATTTCGTGGGGAGTTGGAACCTCCAAACCCCCCCTGGATATGACCTTGGTCTTGACTAAAGAACAATTTAATACTTAGTAAAACCTAATAAGTAGGCCCTATAATCAAGAATATATTTTTATTATTTTTTTCAACTTACAAAATTGTCTGGGACAAATGAATGATTTATAGTATTATAGTATCATACTGAGCAATACCTTGCTAGTTTGTTCTAGACCTTGCTTGTGTGTCATTTAACCTATCGGTGTGAAGTTGAACCCGAGGAATCCTTAGCTAGCAGTCGAGGTGCCAAGCAAGCCACAAGTATTCATAGCGAGCGAACATTAGAGAACTAGATGCTATGGCTTTAGTACCAGCCCCGTTACAAGCTTTTGTAAACAATATTGAATAGTCTGTTGGCGGCAAAACAGCAATAAGGGAAATGATTGTAACATGAACACCGTGTATCTGTTAGACTATTGGTTTCAAACTCATTCGAGGAAAACGATAAAATATTATAGGGAATAGCGGAATAGCCTTGTTAAGTCTAACAGTTTTTGAGCTTTGAATCTTGTAAGTGTTACGAAGATTAATATTTTATAAAATGTATCATTTAATTGCCTCATTTAGAATCAAAGTAACATAAAATATAGAAGTCGCTTAGTGATACAAACTATGATCGGTAGCCTAATTTTATTTGGCACCTAATGGTTGAGACAAATATAAAATAATAATTAAGATTTAAAAGAGAATAATAAATAAAAACAGTTCAATCTGTTGTATACGTGAATACAGTATATAATTAAATAGATGGAGCCAAATTACGTCGTGGTAAATCAAAATATATCCGTTGGTAAGAACTAATTGATTTTATAAATAATGTATTTTAAAAGTTTTTTTTGTATTTATCATAACAAATGTCGTTGAAAACAGATTATATTAAATATAAGGAAAATGTATACTCCCCACACATCTCGCCTATGATGACAAGATTGGAACGTTAGTGTGTCACTGCCGTGTCTCACTTTTTACCGCAACATTTAGGGGGTGAGGTTAACGATCCGACTAGAAATAGCACGCTCACTCACACTACATTGGATTGAGGTCAGCTCGGCCTTGTCACGAGGGCAACCATGACCTCCAACACTCCTCGTCTTAGTTTATTATACCGACATTTAGCCTGGCCCGCTTGTTTCTCATCGTAACTCACCTTCTTACCATCATGTGTGATGCTACTCGCAGCCAACTTCATACTCCACGCGAGCCTGGAACCGGAGTCCACTCGAGTTTCATCTTATTTCGATATCTACATCTATAACGCTACTTTATTTATTTTAAATGTAAAACATACATAATATCTAAACCTAATTCTTGGGAACCTTAGGACATTTGGATTTACTAAGACAGGGGTCTCCAAACATTTTGGTAGGTGGGCTAGTTAATATATTTTACACATTTTTTCGGGCCAAAGTAACGTTCACCTGTTCTTCAAGTAGCATTATTTTTGCCCTGATTGCCTCTTCATTAGCGAATAGATCAAAATTAAAATTTATTTCAACATGAAAATTTAGACTGTCACGTATGTAAAATATTACACTTTCCAAGGCCAGTCAGTATTTGATAAAAGTGATTGAGGTTTATTCTTCTCTGTGAGAAATGAATCAATTTATACGTAATAATTAGTCAATACAATTACTTATTTTTAAAATTAGGTAACATCTTTCGGGACCTTCCTTGAGACTTGGAACTTCCAAAGGATCGTCACAAGCCGTTCTGTTGTAGGTATAAGGAATGGCGCCTGCGACTGAAAACGAAGGTTTGCGATTCCGACAGCTCTCTGGCTTGGTGTCATGGGGGGAGCACTCTGGCTTGGTGTCATGGGGGGAGCACTCTGGCTTGGTGTCATGGGGGGAGCACGCGTGCGGACAGAAACTGGACATGTCAATAATATGCTGCGTGGTTAAGAAATAACGAAAAGAAACAATTAATTTGTTTTTTGGTAAAATATTGGGACAGGCCAGATATAATCTTGTGGCGGGCGGATATGGCCCGCGGGCTGTAGTTTGAAGAACCCTGTACTAAGATATCAAACTTTTATAGAACGACATAGTATCTGAGTCTGTGGTTGTCTGCATACCAAGATAGACCTAAGGATTCGTGGTTCGATTCCTGCGATGGCTGAAATCTACCATTGCTTGTATATGAATGATCCTTTCGTAGATAATGTACGGCTATTAGTGGCAAGGGGTTTTATATTATGTCTTTTCTAGACTTAAGTTAGTTTATAGTCGTGTGTTGATATGCAGTCGTTACAGAAAGTGTACGTTAAACATTTCAAAAAACTTTGGATTAAATACAATTTATATTAACTACTGATGAGCGAATAAAGTACATATTATTATTATTATTTTCACAGAACTGATAAATATAGAATGATCACATAATTGTAGCTTCCACATAGAAAAGAAGTTAGGCACTGATGTTGGGTTGATGATGAACCATTCAATATCTAAATATACATATAGCTATGTAAAATAAAGTCCTATTTTTTCTATTCAAACAATACAACCAGCGTTTATTAACACTTTCACTATAATTTTACACTAGACGAGCGCTAATTGGAGCACTGAATTGCTCACACAAGTCATATATCATTTTATTTTGACACATCTCTCTGGGGTGAAGGTTACACTGATTATTTTTCAAAATGCAATTATGAGCCAATTAATTTACCACGAACATGTAACTTAACTAACTAATCAATTTGTCCTTGATATAAACAAGAATAAGTTTAAATTTTACTTTAAAACAAGGTTGTAGTATTTATATTAGTAAAATGACATTTATAAACTTTATCTTTAGATTGAATGCTTCAAATACTTATTTTTTTGAATAATTTTTTTGGCCAGTAAGAGCTAAACTGATCAAATAGTTTTTAATTCCATTATAGTTAAATGTAATAATCAGAAATTAAATGTTAATATTCAATCAATTCATAAATATTTTATTTCTTATTAATATTTATATTAGAATTTTAATTTAATTGAAATATTGTTAATGTAAATAGGCCTAATACTCTTAATGGTCTAGCTATAACGAATTAAAAACAATTACATTAAAAAAACATGCCATAAGATTAAAAAACATGCCCCTGTTAAAAAAAATTAAGTTTTAATCTTTCTTAGAAGTTATTTATAGCAAAATTTATTTATACATTTCATAAATATGTTTATACACCATTATATATTTTTTTAGATTGACGGTGATTTGGTGGTCTAGGGGTAAGGTGTCGGACTTCTGTGTTGGGGTCCAGGGTTCAATCCTCAGTCCCGGCACAGGTTTATCTGATTAACAAACCCTTCCTTCACCTATGAAAAGACGTGTATTAATCACAACTTGTGAATGTAGGGAATGCCAGGCCTCCACCGTGGTTCGGAACCCACATTTAAACTGTTGGTCCTCCACTTCAGCTCACATCACCCTACCATTACACATTAGCGTAAGTACGTATGACCCGAACGTGTAGTAAGACGCGGTTCTGATAATAATAATAATAATAATAATTTTAAATTTACAAATGAAATATGGACACGGGAATCGAACCACGGACATTTGGCTTCATAAACCAATGTTCTAACCACTGAGCTATCCAGAGATCATCCCATGCCCAGGCTCATTCTTCACTCATGTTTTAGGACAGAGCCTGTGATGGACGTGCGGAAAGTGCCGGCTACATCTGAGCGATCAATGAAGATCACGAGCTATCAGATAACGCGGCCCCTTTAGACTAGGTGAGGCCACTTGCACAATGACAACTGTAGAGATGAGCATATGATGATGGATTAAATTGACAAGCTATTATATTCGTTAGCTACGGTTAGAGTCTCGTCTATATCTTATTGTTTCAAGTTAGATGCCGCCATAACCGTAACTAAGAATATAATATATTAGCCATTTAATACATTAAAATTCAAACGCATGTCAGAGTTTTCTTTAATCGAAATGAATTTGGCGATTTACTTTTTTAGGCACTCTTAATTTAGTACGACATTAAGTTTGTCTTAAAAAAATGATACAGATATTTATGGGAAGTAGGCCAGAATTAAAAACGAGTAGATTTATCGAGATTTGTAATTATATTCAGTGGACTTGGCAGGTCGTGGGAAGCTAGCCAACTGTAATGTTTTATAATTACATAATTTTTAATCTTAACATTGACTCTCTAAACATTCAATAGGATATATTTACAAGACATATTGATATTAACCAATTTGCATTATTAGGCATATAGACTAAACGTTAAGCTGTATTCCACCATAGTTTAATGAGGGTGACTTTTTATAAACATTTCAACACTTTTCCTAAATATTTAGTCACTGTTCCTAATAACTATGAGGGTACTATTACTCAAAATCTACCTTCATCCTATTTATTCCAAGAGTGTAATTAAAATACGGATAGCCCGTATTATTATTAAGGCGCGGTGTAATTAAGACCACAGTCACATGACCGAACATAATAAAGTGCATCTAAACCAAAATAACTTTTAATCACAGCTCCACACACTTTCTTTAAATTAAACATTCCTCATCACCAACTCATTATTGTAATGAGCGTACAGTTAACAGTTAGTAAAACGCTACCCGCCTCGGTGGCGTAGTTGGGTAACGCGCTTGTCGTGTTGAGCTCAACCGCTGAGGACGGGGAGATTGAGGTTCGAATCTCGGTCGGGTGAACTGGGGGTGGGTTTTCCTAAATGGTTTTCCACTCTCCTTCCACGCAAATGCGGGTTAACTTCCTCTATTTCAACCTTCCAAATTCCTAGTCCATTATGAGTAATTAGTACTTAAAGCGTATAACCCGAACGGGTAGTAAGACGCGGTGCTAAATATTATTATTATTAGTAGTAGTAGTAAAATGCAGCGCTAAGAAATTCAACGAAAAACACCATATATTCTCAAGGTATCCTAAGTAAGTTACACACACCAAATGCATTTTTGCGGATTTATATTAGTAAGCTCAGCTCAATTGATTCACGTTTTTTTTGTAACTTGACCAAATTGGTATTTTCTCAATTTTTCTGAGAATTTTTATGTATAGAACAATGGAACATCATATCGATATATTGGAATCCATTGGTTTTTGAATGTGTGTGTATATATATTATATGCAAGACCGTAGTCAGGAGGGGGTTTGGGGGTCAAACCCCCCCTTCAGAAATTTAATGGACAATATATATATAGCCTTATTCAAACAATATCAAAATTAAGACGCAAGTACAAACCAGGGGACTGTGTTACCATAAAACGCACTAACTTAAGAAGCTTCTGGAGGTGTTAAATATTTAGAATTTGTCCCAGCCTCCAGCAGTTAGGGGGTTATGTTGCCTTAAAAACACTTCAGATAGCTTCTAGAACGGTTTATTATTCATAATGTTTTCTATCATCCGGAAATTGGGAGATGTGTCCCCCCTCCCTGAAATTATTGGCCTTGACTGTACATAAAGATTCTAAAAGTAAAGAAATCACAAATAGCTGATCCCAGAAGTTTCTTTATCTCTGTTATAATTATATTAGAACAGCATTGAAAGTAATTATTGGAATTTTTTCCATTTAACTACTAGAAATAAATTAATGAATTAAAGTATATTTATCAACTACTATCATAACATCAAGTCAATTTTACTTCAGAAAAGTTAAATTTATTTTTAATGCACAATCAATACTTTCAAGGATAGGTTTTTTTTTAAATCAAGCTAATTTTATTCCTTTACCCTTAATCCCCACCCCCTTTAGGTCCCTGCACAGTCAACCTGATGGGGGTTGAAGTCACAATATTAGTAAAATCAATACTCTAAACCCAATTTGATATTAAATTTAATAGAGTAGATCATTTCAGGTGTTAAATTAGCTTACGCAGAATTATTTTAGCACCACATCTTAGTAATCGCTTGGTTTATATGCTTGTATACTAACTATTCTAATAGCTTTTAGGGATTACACAGGTTATATGTATAGAAAGTGTACCCACATTTGAGTGGGAGGAGATTGGAAAACCATTTATGGAAAAACAGCTCTCAGTACACTAGATCGAGAATGCAAACCTCAATTCTCCCGTTACCGACAGTCTAGTCTAATGCAAGAGTAGCGCTTTAGACCATGCGGGCACCGAAGTAAGTTAAGGAGAAATAGTTAATTAGTTGAAATATGGTCGGATGCAAAAAATGTACTCTCTTTTGTAACTTCACGATGTAGCGCAGCACAATCGCTAATTGGACGTAGACAAACATTTACTTTTCATATAAAATAAGGTTATTTATATAATGCCAGCCAAACGACTTCATGGTTTTTTCATTTACTTTAGAATCAAACTACTATGTTATAGGCAACTTTCTCACTCTATAATTATATATTTATATACTGTATGTATATACTTGTTACACTGCCAAAATATAATACTTATATATATATATATTATATATATATATATATATAAATAAATTGTGTCTTCAATAAAACAAAATTAATATATTTCCACTTTGAGCTAAATATTACTTTTTAGTATGAATGAACGAACTTTTTTTTAAATGCTGGATACTTTATTTAGTATTTAATCTAGAGCAACTTATTGATAATCCTCTGCTAGATTGTTAACACTTCGTATCGGTTGTATAAATATATTGTTGGAATTAACTCCATGTTCGTCAGTAATTACGCTATTTTTATGGGGTGAATTGAATACCCGTCGGACGTACTCAGATTGGATTCTACTAAATGGTTTTCCACTATCACTCCGCTAAAATACGAGTACACTTCCTATAAATTCAACCTTTCCTATATCATCACAAGTACACTATTGTAATAACAGTACGTATGCGTATAACCGGAACGGGTAGTAAGAGACAGTGATCAAATAATAATCACACTTACCACATGAAAGTTTAAGATTTCACTAATCACATTATCATTAAATATCGCATTCATAAATTGATCATTAGAGACCACATTAATCACGTGATCATTCAAGCTTGCAGTAAGCCTGATGACAAAGAAATATATTCGAGACGTTTAAGAATCGGACTAAACTTTAAAAGTATAATTATTATTTCCCTCAGGTGTGAAGTGTCAAGCATACCAAGTGTGATGTGTGCCTCACGAGCTAGCGAGCGAAAGTGTGTGTAGCTCAGTCGTGATCGATAACAGTTTCCCTGTTACTGGGCTGTTCTCGGAAACGAGTGGCAGCTTGTGCCCCCCTCCTTGACAGAACCATGTTTTTCACTCTCCCTGGTCCCTCCTTCTTTCCTCTAGAGTGACGCCCGGCAACTAGGCAATGAAATATTGAACAAGGCCTCTCCAAGTGCATGGAACACAGAAGGGTTTTCACCAGACACTCGAATGGACGTAACCTTATTTAAATAATTACATTCATCTCACAGCAAAGGGTAGATTTTTAATTTACAGGTTTAGTGTTATTTCATTGTTTAAAGCTATTGGTATTTAAAACCATACTTTTTATTTATTTATTGAAAAAAGAAGTTACACATGTGTTCATAGTGTTAATTATTTAGTTGTTTGGTTAAACATTCTTATTAACTAGATTCCGTCTACCCGAAAGATTAGTTTTAATTTATTATACAATTCTTAGCTCCAGCATGGAGAGTACCAAGGCGAGATTGACGATTTAAACATTAAGAATTAGAAATTGTGTTTAATATTTTAAATATTTAACAATAATAATAATGTAACTATAATGTCTATATTTTTAGAGGCTAAATAATAGTACTACTTTTTCAAGTTTTTTTTACCTTGTTTACTGTATTTATATTTTATTCTGAAAATTTGTTATATATAAAATATGTAATATTTATTTATTACTTTAGTCTCGAATAATATTTACAGGTAATTTTAACTGTCCTAAAATTAATTTGAAATTTCACATGCTCTCTCTCTATATATATAACTAAACTAATATTAAAACTACACAAATTATTATACCGACTAAGATAATGGAACTATAACAATTTATCTGAGGGCAAATATATAACCCTAATATCTAAATCTTGTTTTTAGGTTTTACTTCACCAATTGATAGCACACAACTGTCAATCACTACTTACAGTACTCTAGGTTCACTCCACTTGGTGGGACAGCTTATAATGGCCATGTCTTGTAGGATACATCACTGTGAAAATAATCAATGTGGGCTTGATACCTTTCAAGGTAACATAATATACCTTTTGTTACAAAATATCATTCAACCTTCACCACATACCACGTAAGCACATGATAATTTGTTCGATCATTATAATGATTTGGCTAATAATGATATTAAACAAAGGAAATAAATACTCTCAATCGGTGGTGAATTTATTAAAATAAAAAGCTGATATTTTCTCAAAAATGTGACTTTTTATAAAGCTTTCATTAAGTTTACAAGGCACCGACATTCCTAAAGTCAGAACTGGGTGGAGAGTATTGACTCTCAATATATTCATGTTCAAACATATTCTATTTATTTTGATTAAACTAAGTCTTTTTACTTTCTTAACTAAAAACATTGTGGCCATGGCCATGTTTATTCATATTATGAAAACTATTGTAACATCTATTTTCAATACAGATAATATTTTATTAAAATACAAACTATTTCTAGCACCTTCTTGACCTCAAGGGTAGAATTTAGGTTTATATTCTATTAATTTGTATTTATATATGCCATCGATAAATCTTTAAAATTATGTAAGTAGTTATTATTGTCTGGTGAGATGTAGTTATTTAAAAATATAATCAATTATAGATTAAAAGGATTTACAAAATTTCATACATGTGGTTTTAAAATAATTGTCAAGTGCTAAAATATTATATATATATATATATATATAATTATATACATATATTTAACTAGTAAAATACATATTTTCACTTAAGAATATATCATTGATAAATTATTGGTCTTCTTTTATATTAATGATCTAAGATTTATTACATTTATCTATTATATAAAAAAGGTATAAACCCACTCACTCACTCACTAACTCAATTACTAACTCACCAGTTCACTCACTCATCCAATAATCCACTCAATCGCTCACACATTCTTTAACTCACCTACCCACTCACACATTCATTAACTCATTCACTGACTCATTCATTCATTCATTCAATGACTCATGCTCTGATTCACTCCCTCATTAATCCCCACAATCCCACCATACTTTATAAACCCTCACTCATAACCATATTTTTCCAAAACCTGGGCTTGTTAAAATTTTTCATGTCAAGAAGTTGGCCGGATACCCCCAACATTCCAGAAATGTCTATAATTTGGACATTTCAAAAAGTGTTTCCGGGAAATTCTGGATCTCTAATTAGAAAAAAAACCTTTTGAGATGAGATATAAACTAAAATTTTCTATACAGGACTAGATACAACTCTATACAACCAAATAAATCTTAAATTTTGATCGTTCTAAGAGGAATTTGGAGAAAAGGGGTTGGAGATGGTCAAAATTTCAAATAGTAATAGTATATAGCTACTTAACAATGTGTAAGAAAACTGAAATTTAGTAGTCAGGTATAAATATCACTCTAAATAAATATTGAGGGCTGTAAATGTTAGATATTTGATTGGGACAAAGGGTTTGGAAAACAGGTGGGGAGTATATAAAAAACTGGCATAAATAACACTTTAAGGTTTTGTATAAAATTTAAATTTCGTGGGCAGATAGAAATACAACTCAAGATAACTATATTTATCTCAAAATTCAAATGTTCTAAGTAGAAGTGGTTTAAATGGGGGTGGGGAAATTACAATTTCCAAAACAAATAGAATCAACTTCTTTTCAGTGTAGTGGAAACTCAATTTCTCCGATTAGGAATAGACACAACTGATAATTGATGATTTCATGTAGATAAAATAGAGAAGCGGGAATGTTGGGATGTTAGTTAAGTTAATAAAACCTTTTATTTGAGCCGGAACATAGGAATTTGCCAGGACTGTAGAGGGATTACTCCATAGCAAATAAGAGTTGAATATTTACTATTGATACAAATAGGAGTTATAATATGTTTATAAAATTAAATAATATATTAATTTTCAGTGTTGTACAAGAATAAAGTTTGTCAAATTAGATACGACCATTAAATGAAGAAGCTAAATTTGAGAAAGGAGGATCCCATCGAGATTTTCTAGTAAATGGAAAAGATCGAAATTTTTACAACTAATAAATAACACTAATTTTAGGTGTTAATTAAAATTAAAATTCGTCAAGCTTTTAAATAAACGATATAAGATGATCAAATAAACTTTAAAAATTTCAAAATGAGAATGTGGGAAGTAAAAATTGTGGGGGGTGGAGGCATCAGTAGTTTAAATATTTTCGAAATTAGAGTAAAAGCTTCATTTTGGCATGGATGGAAATTTAAATTTGCTAAATTTTATAAGGACCATCTCAAAACAACCATAAAAACTGTAAATTTTGAATTTTAAAAATAGGGGGTGGGAAATGTGTAATAGAAAAAAAAAATTCGATATGTTGGAAAATTGGAATTTAATTTATACAGACTAAAAAAATTTAAAAATAAACTAAGACAATAAAAATATTATCTAAAAGACTTTGCGATGACAAAGTGCTCTTTGGAAAACCATGCTGAATATTACTATTCAATATGTTTATATAACTGAGTATATGATGTATTTATGTTCTTTGGTGATGGTGTTTTTTAAATACATGTATGTGAAAATATATATGTAATTAGTTAATTTATCCTAAATTATGTTATTGCTAAGGTAAATATTGCGTTTTTACTGGATTGCAATTGTTTGTGGACTCAGTTGGAGATAGCGCTAACATTTTGTCTCAATTATTTAAAATGTTATAATTTATCAACTATCATGATTGGCTTGTGATTCTCATTGTTAGCTCAGGATTGTGCAACAAGCAACAATAAACATGTCGGCAGCCGGATGTTGAGCGTTCTAGTTTGATTCAATCTTGGGGCTGTTTGACCATGCACAGACCCGATCAAACTGTTAGTT
This sequence comes from Timema californicum, assembly GCA_902141385.1. NCBI lineage: Eukaryota > Metazoa > Arthropoda > Insecta > Phasmatodea > Timematidae > Timema > Timema californicum. Next base: position 2,815 of record CABFOW010008963.1, on the reverse strand, counting down.
AGATATTAAAATATATTTTCGTCATCATGTTGATCATATAATAAATATCCCACTGATTGTAATTATTTGTACTTATTAAATTTGTCACCTCCTCGTTCACTATAGCTGTTTTAGCTGTTTGTATTATAATCCTGGACCACTCTTTGGTTGGATCGTAACATAAACATGTTAGTGTGGAATGGTATTTCATTAACAAAATTGACTTTCCAAATTTAAAAAAAATCAACATTTTGTTGCATCTTTTTATAAGAAATTAATATCTCTTTGCAGTGTTAGTTCTAAATTCGATATAGGTTTATATTTAAACTTTTGAAAGCATTACATTTAAATCTTAAGTAAATACTATTGCTATACCCTTTTTGTCGGTAATATATTTTAATAGAGCTACTTCTTATAAATTTTTCCCTTGAACATCTAGAAATGTATCAACTTACTCGAGTATCTTAAAGTCAAAAATGGTTTTATACCAGTAGCTCATAAATCCTTAGAGCACTTGACATTGTATTGGTAATGTAAGTTCTAGATTGGACGAGTTCGAAGTTTATCGTAAAGTAAAAACCAAATCCATAGAGATATTTAAGGAATCATTAAGGAATTTGGTTTTATGTATGTTCTAAAAGATTTAAAAATACTCTATTCTCTATCATTGGGTTTTTAAAATACTTTTCATATTTATTCATTATCGATGGGGTGTAATGAGGTGGACTGAATTGAACTATCTCAAGATAGGAATAGATGGGCTGCGTATGGATTTGACAGTACGGCAATAAACTTTTAAGTTTCTAGTGCCATGGATTAAACAAGTCAGTAGGGGACTGTTCAAAAAAGAACAAACAAATCATTTAAATTAGAACACAACTAAAAAACATTACCACACCCACACATCACCATCCTGCCTGATATGTAGAAAAAGTCTTTTCCCTGTTGTACCTTCCCTGTTAAGATACCCCCCAATAATTCCCGAACTTCCCGACCGTAGCAATATTAATGGGTTTCCATGACGTCAGGAAAGTAGAAGTTTTGCGAGCTTATCTTTGTTAGCAAACTCGTCTGGTCTTGAACAAGACTCAATATTTGATATATTAATGGAAACACCTTTGTGCCCGAGTACAGATCCTTCCTGTCTATTGTAACTCAGGAAGTTGTCCAATGAGCTTTGGCTACACATTATAGGTCATTAATTAGATGCGCAAATTTGATATAATGACCTCTAATTCCCTCACTAGCCCTGTAAAATCATTAAAAGATTATAAGTCTCCTAATAGGCTTAAACCTTTACTTTTATAACCAATACATTTTGAAACTATTAGTCATTTTATAAATGTTGGTCCTTTTTCCTAGTTTATCAGAAAAGTAACTTTTAACAAATTCTTAGATGTAAGTTTTGATTATATTTTATGTTTCTGTTGACTTATTTATTGGCAATTTACAATTAATTTTAATAATATTGTCTACTAAACATGTAACAGTTAAGACCAAATATTTGTCAATAAACTTATTTAATAATAAATATTATATTTATATAGAGTAAAAGTTTTTTTATACTTCTCGTTCGGGCTGTATGCATAGATGTTGATCATGCTAATTTGTTAGGCATGAGGTAGGTCGAGTTTAAATAAAGTGCACCCGCAGTTACTTGGAGGGCTAAACCATTTAGAAAATACACTCGCAGTGTCCCCAACTTGACTTCTAACCCCTATATCCCTGTCATCGGAGTCAGGTTTATACAGGGTGACTCTTTAAGACACGCAGCCACCGAAGCGTGTCAGATTATTATCAAAGTAGCTACCTATCTAAAAATAGTTCCAAGAAATACAGATATATTTAATATTTAGCACCGCCTCTTACTATTATTATTTGGACAACGTTGAATACTGTTCGTAAAACAAATAAAGTTTCAATATAAACTATATTTTGGAACGTTTTATAAATATGGGACCTGAAATTAAATTTTATCACATCTGAAATGCCAAATTTTGATGCTTTATTTTCTACAAACCTAACATAATCTAGCTTAGCCAAACTTAACTTAAACTAACGAAACCTAAACTAGCCCAGCCTAACTTACCTAACCTAATATTAACCTCAACCCTATTCAAGTGTAAGTGGATAGTGTCAATATTTTCCGGATAAACTTCGAAAAACTGTTTTCAATAACCTCTCACTTAACATTATCCACGTATTTTAGATGATGTCAACATTATCGGGATACTATTGGGCCTATGTTTATGTGTGTACAAGATTGTAAGGTTAATATACCAGAATAATGAGTAAGATTCAAACAATCATGGGTGATATACAGGCCCTAGCCCTTTCCTTGTAGATCATATATAAACTATTCCCCAAACTTTCAAATAACGTGAATCTAGTTGTGAATTGTTGTCTGTGAGCCTCGACTCTATCATCCCTCAGTTCGAGGACTGGAGTTGCTAACCTTGTTACCGGCCAAGTGTTGTCTGCAAGGAGGACTCGCCCCGCCCCCAGCCAGCACCTGTCTGCAAACTCCCAACGTATCTCTAACCTTGTTACCGGCCAAGTGTTGTCTGCAAGGGGGACTCACCCCGCTACCAGCCAGCACCTGTCTGCAAACTCCCAGCGTATCACTAACCTTGCTACCGGCCAAGTGTTGTCTGCAAGGAGGACTCACCCCGTCACCCAGCCAGCACCTGTCTGCAAACCCCCAGCGTATCACTAACCTTGTTACCGGCCAAGTGTTGTCTGCAAGGAGGACTCGCCCCGCTACCAGCCAGCACCTGTCTGCAAACCCTCAGCGTATCACTAACCTTGTTACCGGCCAAGTGTTGTCTGCAAGGGG
>CABFOW010008962.1:0-15802 GCA_902141385.1 Timema californicum | reverse complement strand
GACGCCGACTGGGGAAACTGTGACACTGACAGAAAGTCCTATACAGGTTACACTTTCACTTTGTCTGGAGCGGCGGTATCATAGTGCTCAAGAAAGCAAAGAACCGTTACTTTATCTTCAACCAAGGCAAAATATATGAGTCTCACCTGCAAAGGAAGCAATCTTCCTGATGACCTTCGTAGGAGAACTTAATTTAAAGGATTTGTCGAACATTATTATTTTCAATGATAATCAATCAGCTGGAAAATTGGCACTTAACCCTTTCTTCCACTCAAGATTGAAACATATAGACATAAAATTTTATTTTATTTGTAAAGCTCTCCAAGATCACCCACTAAGGCTTGAATATCTATCCACTGAGGATATGGTAGATGACATCATAACAAAATCTCTTCCTAGAGGCAAACACGAGAAGTGTGTCAAAGAATTGGGTTTACATGCTTGATTGTTGTTACCTATTGACCTTTTGGACTCAAAATTGAGGGGGAGTGTTGGAGTTCAATTATTACCGTCAAAACTTTCATGTTTGTTTACAATAGTAGTTCACTATAACGCCAACAGATGTCGAATTAATTTAGTCTTAAAAAGCTTTTTCAAATAATAAACCGTTAGTGATGCTCCAGCCAAGCGCTGTACCGGTCGTGCTATAAATTGTGTTAACAATAGTTTATACATATTGTGTATTTCAATCACTACTCTGCCCAACAAAGTTGATTGGTACAATGTTTGCAAGTTCTTTGAGATGTCTATATTAGGCCTATCAAATTATTTTTATTGATGTAACAACATTATAAAAGCCTGGTTATAAAGAACCTGTTAAGTAAATTAACTCTAAATTAACTCGTTAGTTTTGTAAAACTTCACTATATTGACTAAAATTAATACAAACCAAAAATACCAGTTTACTTACTAGGTTTTATTTTTTTATTTGTAAATGTTTGTATTATATTCCAAAATACTTATATTAAAAATATGAAAGAGGGATGGAAATAAATAAAAGGAATGAACACAATGACTTTTATGATGAAAGGATGAACATGGTCAATACTTTACACTGTTGTCACAGGACAAAGAAGTGATGCACCCCCTCTCTCTTTGTTTCAGAAAATTGCATTGTGTATTACATACTTCCTCCTTAAAAAGATTCAATGAAACCTATGTTGAGGAATCAGGCAGTTATAAGTCATTCAAGAGCTAAGTTTACCTGGATGACAGCTCGAAATGTTACTAGAAGTAATCCCTAATATTTCACTACGCCAACAGCTGACTTCTATCACTTTGGATTACTCTAATGAAAACAGATGGTAATATATTCATGTGATAGTTAACCACAGTAATTTAGGACAATATTATTTATATATTTATTTGAGGTCGGACACAAAAGTTTATTCATAATTTTATTCCACTTTAAAAAAATATTCACACCACTTTCACAAAAACTTCTAACGAACACAGCTTCAAAAATGGCCACTGACGAATTTAAACCATATGATTGGACATAACGATAAACAAGTTTTTTACAATGGTGCAGACACGCAGTTGATGAAAATATTTTATTCAGTTAAATATTTCAAAATACAATAAAATAATCATAAAATCATTTATTGTATGTAAAAAAAAAGACAAGAATTTTCTCTTTTGCAAGTAAATATGATACCTGTATTAAAAGGTATTGATGTGTGCACTATATTAAACATAATCAATAATGTTCCAAAACTAAAAATAAGTAATTTTTAATTATGTTTAAAATATTGTTTCGAGTTGGATAAAAAGAAATTATTTAAGAAAATGAAATATTATGAGAAAACTTAAGTTTACGTTATTTTAAATGTAATATATAACAGGTAATTAATGATCTTTAAATTTATAACAAAACTGTGATTTTTTACAACTGTTGGAAACCCAAAACCATAAACATATGATTTTCGAACTGTCATCCAGGTAAAAACCTATCGTGAACGGAATATACGATCGATTTTCTCATGAGGTTGCCATTAAAACTCGGTTAACTAGGTCAGGACTAGGTATAAAATAAATTTAAAAGGGAATAAAATATAAATAAATCATAATTGAAAGTATGTAATTGATTTAAAGCATTTTATTTATTTACATTTATACAATTACCCCACCCCCGTTCCCAGATGACAGCAGACGTTTTATCATCTAGACATTCCTAGCCTTCTTCTAGTGATGGCAGATTTTTAACTAATTTCTGGAGTTTGAGTCCCATGTAGGTGTGGTCCATTGACCCAAAAATACAAAATATTATATACAGATTATTTACAAGTACCAAGTATGCATGTTTTTGAATATTAGTTATTTGTTGATTTAAAAACTGCTTCTTAACCTAAAATAAAGTCACAAATACTTGTATTATTGTATGTATTATGATCTAGATTGTAGGATAATTCATTTATTATAAATATATATTTTATTTAAACAACTATATTAACCACAAAATACACATTTTGTTTACCACTTGAAGCCCATCAGTGACGACTAAACAATAAAAATTAGACATAACAAAGTTTTTTTTGCTACTCTTGTTGCACTTTAAGCAAAAGAAATTCATTAAATCCTGGTTCCATTAACGTTGCATCCCTTAGTCGGGTGTTGTAGTCAGTAGCTTGGCGACTTGTTTGGTTACCTTAGTCTCTTTCTTCTTCCTTTGAACCACACCCTTGTGCCGACTGAATAAGCTCTAGAAGTGTTCAATTTAAGACATTAAGAGAGTTGTTAGCAGGTAACTGTTCCAGTCAAAGTTTCAATTACTAACAAGCTTTCGTCCTTTTTGCTATAGGGGCCGACTTCATGTGTACCTGTCGATAAAGTCTTTAGACTATTCAGGTGTGGCACAATTTAATGTTTGTTTGATTGATTTAACTAATAAAACTATGAACTAGCTTTTGAGAAGTTTATTTAATTTTAGTGTCCAAGTCACGTTCTAATGCCCCAATCCACTGAACAATAAGTATGCCATTTATTGAGAGCTTGAGGTGGTGTGGTGCACCAAACTACATGTCCGGTTATATGTATTTAATCCCTTTAGTTGGGTTAGGATAAGGAAGGTGATAGTGTGGTAGAAAATGTTAACTTGGCCAAATAGTATACATTTTAGATGTTGTGCAAAATTATTTATAAAGTGTTTGTTTCGCGAAATTATTATGAATTTACTTATTTGGGCATTCTGTTATTTTGATTAAAAGAATGCTGGCTGGAATGAAGGCTGGAAACACTAATGGATGTATATTATTTAGATAGTGTGCAAGCTAGAGGGTGAAGAATAGATGCAAGTAAAGGAGGAAGAATGGTGGGAGGAGAAAGGAAGATGAGGGCCTTTTACTAAATTATAGCAGTTCATGATGATGATGATGATATTTAGATAGTGGCAAAGAAATACAAAGACAAATGTTGATGTATATTGGAGAGCACCCATATTGCGCATACTTTCCAAATAAGGCTTTTCTTTGCAACAGTTTTATTTTTCTTGTCCATTATTGATAAGTTAAATCTCTTTTGATGGATTAAAAATTAATGTTAGTATGTAAATGCATGCATATAATGCACTCGCTCTAAATATAGTATGATCCTGGTAGTAAAGATTGTCTCCGACAGCCAGAAAAGTTACTTGATTGACTTTTATGTATTCAGGTTAGGTTTTGTGATCTTCTGCTGTCACTTTTGAGTTTTGATTGATACTATCAATACCTATAAAATTACAACAATATATATACATCCATTATTGTGGGCTGGGTTGTTTTATTCAAGTCATATATTTTTCCACTATTGGCATGCTAGGCCTGTCCTACCTTCATAATTATTCTTTATAATCTATCTTAAGAATAGGACAAGCACAACATCTAGTCCCCAGCCATCAAATTATCAATGTGAAAGGGTAAAGTCATATTTTCATCAATAATAAATTTTCGGCAATGTCGGGAATTGAACCCAGGAACCTTGGCTCAGTAGGAAAATATGCTACCAACTGAGCTAAGGCGCCATACAATAATAATATAGCAAAATGATAACAATTTTAATTTAAATAAATTTGTTTGTATTTTCTAAAAAGTCATCTTCCTCTAAATAGTGACCTTTGCCTCACGGTTATGAGCAATCAGTTGAAGGGTAGATACTTCTTTAGCCCAGAGGAGGGCTCACCAGTTATTGAAGTTACCAAACTGATAACCGGAAGCTCTCTTCTTCTTAGCTAGAGATGATGAATCAAATTTTTCTAACCTAGAACAACATAGCGAGTTTCGTTGAAAGTATATTTCTAAAGAAAGATCCAATAAATAAATACTTTTAAGACTAGAACATGAGATAGTAGAGAAGGCAAGAATGAGATGGTATACACATGTAATAAGTATGGAAAAGTAGTGGAATAATAGACTGAGACTGAGATGGTATGGACATGTAATGAAGATGTAAAAGGATGTGATACCAAAGAGAATGATGCTGATGAAGTGTGTAGGAAAAATACCACAAGGGAAATAAAGTAAGAGATTGGAAGCAGATAACAGAAAGTATGGAAGTTAGAGGAGCAGAATGTAAGTAATTAAAGGAACAAAAATGGTGGAATAACAGAGGAAGATGGAGACATTTTAACAAACTGATTAGACCACAGGCTGGAAACAGTTGATGATTACGCATAGCACTAATATAAAGAGTTCCTAAATTTATGTATTTTACATTAGGAATTTAAAAACAAATAGAACAGTAACAAGGGGTGTGCAAAGTCCACTTTTTCATTTTGAAGCTAATTCGATTGAATGCATAAAATATTCTTGAAACTGAATCAATAAAAGATTATATTTTGTTAATTGTTTTATACAGGAATAATTGTTATATTATGCCTATAAATATAACTTTATATACTAAAATCATTTATAAACGTTTTATTGCACAAATGTTTGTAATTTTTCACTCTATGGTGATAAATTAAGTTATCATCACAAGTCAATTATTCCATATTTTGTCATATAATACTAATTTTCTAATGTGACATAACAGCTCATAATTGCAATAATTGAACATAAACAAGTATTTTAAACAACAGGATTTTTAATCCAAAGCTTTGTAAATTCTCAAAATCTATTTTTTTTTTCAAGCTATGTTTAAATTTTCAAAGCTTCGCACACATCTAGCATCAACCCATGCTTCAGTGGCCCATTAGAAGATAAGGGGTTGACCATAAACCACATAACACTTTGGGGAAGGGGGAGCCTTAATGTCTACATGCTGTTACATGGGGGGAGGGGAGGGTACATCAAAGTGTTACATAACACAGATCTTATACTCAAACTTTAATGTTCATAAATAATATTATTGTTCGTGTGTTCACCTTTGATAAACATAGGCTACTTATGGATAACTTCCGAATATTTATAGCGTTGAAAATGCCAGTTTAACACTTATATTCCATTCACGGTAGGAATTACTTTCTGAAAGGTCTTTTTTCCTACCAATATCCTATTATATAGTAGATTTATGGTAGGGAAAAAGGCCTTTCAGAAGTCAATTCCTACGGTGAATGGAATATACTTTATGTCTATTAATATTTCGAGTGTGCTTAGGTGTTACTGCCTGTCCGAGACTACAAAAGCCAAGCACATTCGAAAACACATATTTTCATGCACATGACAGTGACATGCCTATACTCACCGCACTTGTTAAAATTTGTCCAATCTACTGACCCCCTCACATACTGTTAGTTGGATAACAGCTGTCAGTCAAAACAGCCATAATTTATAAGTATGGTTGAGTATGAGTATAATTTAGATTCCTACCGCACATTCTTTTACATAGGCCGTGAATAATCATTTGTGTTTGTACAAAAAACAAAAATAATTTCTTCAAAAAGAGGAGACTTATTCATTGCTTGTGTATAAAAAGCGATATCCAGAAAAGAAAAAAAAGCGGAAGTCTCAAAAAGATGTTGTAGTGAATTGGAACGAAGCAAACATAAAGAATTTATCTCAAGGCAAGTTTGAGGAGTCCATCAATAAGTGTTATTTATTTGTACCAGCAGCATGTTATGAAAAGTAAAGCTTCAAATATCATCAATTATTTTCAAAAGGTAGATAAATTTAAGCCTATACCTTTTCCTTTTGATAAATTAGTGTGTATGTATATTTAAATGCAACTATTATACACCCACTATGGTGGCTGCATTGTCCAATTTCTCTCAGTAGACTAGACAGCCGATGTTGGGGAAATGGGATTCGATTACCAGTCAGATCTACTAAGGGCTGCTTTTCCTAAATGGTTTTCCGCTCTCCCTCCATGCAAATGCTGGTAGATTTTCTTTAAAATTCAGACCTTTTTAGTATATATTTTGTAGAGTGGTATAGTCAAATTGTAGTTATTCTAAATATTTTTTATTATATTTATCTGATGTAGAAATGAGGAAGGTATAATTTTAAAGGTAATCTACCCTCATTAACGTGACGAGAGATTATAAAACCATTTAGGAAAAGCCACTTTGAGTACACCCGACAGGTATTTGAACCCCAGTCTCCGCTTCATTGGCCATTTATTCTTTTTTGAGAGTGAAGCCAGGATCCAGGATCGATGTTGGAACGAAATATGAGCCTAGGTATTGATAAGTTAACTAAATTAAAATTGTAGCTTAATCCAAAATATAATTTAGAAAAATTGTATGCCTAGAATTGTTTAAATATCTCTCTATATAATGAGAGTATGACTATCAAAAAAAAAGTGCACAATATTAAGAAAGATGTCTTCACCCAGTATCAAGCATCGTATGTGGGCACTTCAACATCATCATGTAGCGCCACTACAGAAAAGGGCCATCCTAGTCGGTACATAGTAGTGCCGTCTGGCTCTTACTCAGCCCACAGTCGTGCCATCTGGATCTTACTCAGCCCACAGTCGTGCCATCTGGATCTTACTCAGCACATAGTAGTGCTATCTGGCTCTTACTCAGCCCATAGTCGTGCCATCTGGCTCTTACTCAGCCCATAATCGTGCCGTCTGGTTCTTACTCAGCCCATAGTCGTGCCATCTGGATCTTACTCAGATCGCAAACCTGGCATCCATAACATAGATAGATATAGCAAAGGTTTTTCCTCATGAACCTGATGTATTTATGTCTGTATAAATAATAATAATACTCTGAAATAATTTATAATCAGGATTTAAAATGGATTTTAAGAAGTATTAAATCTGAATCCTTCCTTTAGTATCACAAAACTTCCCTATGAAAAAATGACATTCATTCTTGGTGAGAAAAGTTATGTAACACTGGTTAAGGAGTGGGGGAGGGGGGGGGAGCGGGAGGCCTAGGCTAAATGTTTACATGGTGTTACATGGGGGAAGGATGAGCTAAGAAGGTAATAAAAAAGCGTTACGTGGTTTATGGACGACCCCTAAAGAGAGCGTACTTGGATGTTTCCTCCATGCTGATGTATTTGCCGACGCCCTCTCTGAACACAGTCAACTGACCATTTCTCCCCGCCTGGGTCTTCTTGGTGGCTGCAGCCGCCTCTTCCTCTGCCTTGCGTTTGACTTCCTCTGCCCTCTCCACCAACAACTGTGGAGAAAGCAGAAACAATGACGACTGGACAGACTTTAGTGTCCGAGAGATTACATTTGCCCGATGTGGCAAGATGTAATTACATCTATATTTTGTATTTTTTTCATTTATTTGAGCTATTTTGCGTGCACATTCTGAACCGTCCGTCACCTTAGCTCATTCAGTAGCGTATCTGTCCACTGAACTGGAGTCCTGAGTTTGATTTCCGGCATGGCCGAGAATTTATCATTGGTGAAATGTGGGTTTACCCTTTCACGTTGATAAATTGACCAGGAATTGGATGTTGTCTTAAGTTAGATTTTGGGACATGGGAAGTTACGATGGGCCTAGCAAACTGATGGTGGAAAATATATGGCTTGAATAAAAAACTGGCCACAAGCTGGAAAGAGTAATTGATGTAAAAAAAACTTTCTCAAAATCCCACGTTTCACAAAATATAAATTTTGTGGCCATACCAGGAATCGAACCCGAGACCCTTAGCTCAGCAGCAAGACATGCTACCAACTGAGCTTAGGTGTCGGACTATAATATATATAATACTGTGGTTTTCTTCAGTAAAGAAGCAATGAATGCTACCTTTGCAATAGTTTAAGTTGTGATGTGACATTTAAGCGCTCACTTCATTGCTAAGAATGAGATGGGAGAAGCAGATAACCAAAAGTGTGTAGGTGAGAGAAGAAGCTGTTTCACTGTGTTAATAGCGGAAATAACATCTTAATATTAATTAACAGTATTAGCTATTTACTGTGTTAACATCGGGAATAACATCTTAATCCCAATTAACAGTTTTAGCTATTTACTGTGTTAACATCAGGAATAACATCTTATGCCCAATTAACAGTAATAGCCATTGCACTGTGTTAACATTGGGAATAACATATTATGCCCAATTAACAGTACTAGCTATTGCACTGTGTTAACATTGGGAATAACATCTTAATCCCAATTAACAGTATTAGCTATTGCACTGTGTTAACATTGGTTACTGTGTTAACATCAGGAATAACATCTTATGCCCAATTAACAGTAATAGCCATTGCACTGTGTTAACATTGGGAATAACATCTTAATCCCAATTAACAGTATTAGCTATTGCACTTTGTTAACATCGGGAATAACATCTTAATCCCAATAACAGTTTTAGCTATTTACTGTGTTAACATCGGGAATAACATCTTAATCCCAATTAATAGTTTTAGCTATTTACTGTGCTAACATTGGGAATAACATCTTAGTCCCAATCTGAAGACCTGATGATGGTGTAATCGCCGAAACATGTCGTCACCCAGCCAAAAGTTGCAACAAATTTTATAAGGTGAGGAATTAAAACCACACAGATAAGGAACGTTACTTTGATTCAAACTTTTCAAAGCAACAAATAATTTTTACTTTTTGGTTATACTTCTTGCATAACAATCAATAACTTATATGTATTATAATATATATATATTTATAACATATCATAACTGATTAAGCATAACCTGGATGACACATATCGCACATCCCAAAGAAAACTGTAGTAAGTGAAAAAGAATTTAAATTTGTTTTTTTCCGGAAAGATGAAGTCAATGCATTAAATTTTGTTCAGGGTAAACCGTAGTAACTGTAGTTTCATCAGTAATTGCTAGAGAGCACCATGAGTTGCTTTTCTTCCAAACAAGTTTGCTGGCTCTGCTCGTACTAAACAGTAGCATTTGTGTTTGCAGCATAGGGCCATTTAGCACTCCCCAGGAAAACTGTATTATTTGCACTTATTGTGGTTTTCATCGGAATGTTTACTCACTGTTTTATGTGCGTGTGGAAAAGTGTTTTTTTTTAGATAGGATTGTTTTGTTCGGAAACACAGCGGCAATAAACTACTCATTTCCCCGAAGTTTGTGATTGATTTTGAGATAACACTGTTTTCTTCAATCTATTGTTCCTACATTTTGGATTGCAACAGTTTTCTTCTGTAAAAGGTGAGTAATATTTTGAGTTAGTTTCTTCTTTTTTTTTCTTTATCATTCTACTCTTGTTTTTTCTTCATAGGCAGTTCCTTGGGTCAGGTGTGACACCTATCATACTCATAAGTAAGTGATGCCAAGACATGTCATGCTGTGGTGCATTGTAAGGAACAGCAAGCAATACCCCCTGTTAGCCTGTCTACTCTTCTCTACCCTCTTTCTTTCTGTGTTTGTGTATGTGTATGCACGCAAATGTGCACAGTTACTAGCATAGTAACAAAGCTAAAAATTCATCAAGTTCTGTTAAGAATGCATGTTGTTAGTAGTGCCAATAAATTGAAAAGTTAATTGTAAGGTAGAGGGCAGAAAGTCTGAGGATTATTCACTTTTCCTTATTTTTCTTTCATTACAGATGATAAAATCTAGAAGAAAATTACTTGTAGAAGCTGCTATAGCATAATATAATGTGAAGCAACATATAATGAACCAACAAATAGTGTTAAATGATAATGCTGAAACAGGTATTTTTGTGAAACTGCGGCAGGTTATTAGCAGTGTGTCATGTGGAAACATTATATTGGAAGAAGCAACCATTGTACCACTTGAAATTGATCCTCAACAAATGAATTCCCGAACAGGAAATGGAAACCAAAACCAGGACTATAACATAACTTCCCTCATACCCAAGACAGATGAATCAAAAAAGCAGATCTCAAGTTTTAGTTGGACAAAGGTTTTACGCCAAAATATTATGGTTCATTTTACAATCCCTTGTTTGAATAGTTAATAATGGCTTGTTTTACTATCCTATATTGTAATAATTACTATGAAAAATGTATCAAACTAACATTAATAAACCAGAATTGATTCTTTTAATAATGTTTCTAAGGTGTCTAATTCTTCTGATAAATATTTTGTATTCCTCTTTGATTTACTATGGAAAGCTTATTCAAAATCAAGGGCATGTAAAGTACCATACTACTATATACTCTATTTGAAAGTAAGTTATATAAAATAAACTTTGGTTTCCGTGGAAAAGAGTAATAACGCTAAACTTTTAATTAAATTTGCTCATTAATCATAAAAATTTGTTTATTACTTGAATGTGACAGTTTTAAAATAATCTACTGAGTTGGAACAAAAAAGAAACTGACTAATCACCAATAATTACCAATAATCTTGTATAAATATTTAGAATTTTGCCAACATTTCATTTTGTTCTCCTACTACAGTTTTCCTCAGGATGTGTGATATGTTATTTCCAGTAAATCCCCAATTAATTTTGTCTCGATAGTTAACACAAGCATATTTTAGAAACCATTTGACTCGAATAACAAGTTTTTAACATTAATCCTTACACTCATTTATTAATTTTGTGAAATTATGTTGCTTGTTATGTCTTAACTTTCATTTTAATATGTTTCATGTTGAATTAATACCGTTAATTGTTTTTTACATGTGCAAGTTTTACAAATAATAACTAAGTTAACTATTTTAACTTTCTATCAATCATCCTTTTACAGTCATTGGTTAAGTATCCTAAATATTACAAAACATGTCTTCTTTGTCAACACATGTTTAAGCTGTTTACTAGTATAATTGATCATTCAATTAATCAGTTCATTATTATTGCCATACTGGTTTGCCTATTAATTTTGTTAAGTCATGACCTTCATTAAACTAGTATCTTTATCTTAGGTATAAAAATTTTGTAGTCTTTAATTATAATACTAATAACTCTAATCTAGTCAATCTGCTAATTTACATTATTCATTGCTTATCAGTTAATCCTTTATTCTGTAGCAGTAGTAGCATTTCGCACAGAATTACATTTTTGCTTGTTTTATAGAAATTAAGTTTTGAACTTTATTACTTAACAATCTCTATTATGATTTTTTAGAAATATTATTATACCTGTTTTAATTGACTTAATTTCTTGATATAATAGTTTATCATTGAATAAATTATCTTCATGTTATGTTTCTTAATTTATATGGTTCAATTTGACCAAAGAAGTTGTACCAATTAATTGTTCCATTCAAGTATGTTCCTTATATTATAAATTCTATATTTATGTATTCAACTTCACTTTGAATTTAAAAAGTGTACTTCGTACATTCCTAGTAGTGAGGCATCGAGTTTAATATCATTATTAATTTTACAAACCAGCCTCTACTCACACATAGACGACTAACTAGATTACAAAAAGAAAACTAGATACACACCTGTTCATCAGCTTCTTGGTAGGGGTCCACAAAAACCTGCGCCTTTTCCACCACAATATCTTCGATGGGCCTATCTTTGTTGTCCGTCTCGACCTTCTCCATGGCCGAGAGTGTGTCCAACCCACCCACCACACGACCAAACACTGTGTGCTTGTTGTCCAGGTGGCGACACGACCGGTATGTGATGAAGAACTGAGACTTGTTGGTGTTGGGCCCAGAGTTGGCCATGGAAAGGACACCCCTGCCAGTGTGGGTCAAGTTTGGCTTAAAGTGGTCGTCAAAAGGGGTGCCCCAAATAGATTCCCCACCTTCACCTGTGCCTGTTGGATCGCCCCCTTGAATCTGGAACAGCAATTACCACACATAATAATATATCGTGAGTATCCGTGATCTATTATACAATGCCTTATAAAAGAAAACTTAATTCTTGTACATCTTCATTTATGTTTAAGGCAATTTTGTTATAAATATTTTCTGATTCTGCCAGGAAAACAAACACCACACATTTGAAGAGCCACCCTTAGAAAAAGTTCTCCAAATTCTAACCATGAAATTCCGAATCGAACGGTGAAATTTGGTCCCATTGTAGTAACCTTTCTGAGAAAGCTTCAGAAAGTTTTCACAGGTTTTTGGTAACATGTCACAGTATAATTCCAGGTTGAGTGGACCAAAGTTTGTAATCAGACGAACATAACCTAAAAACAAAATATAAATTATTTTTAGTTGCAAAATTAATTTAATTCAAAATACTAACTAATACTTCACTATAAATCATACGAATTGGTCAAGACTACAAAATTGATTAAATATAAACAAAAATACCAAGAATTACTAAGAAGCACAAGTATACATAGTAAATGTATAGTTTTAGGGCCAATAGTAAAGACATTTCATTGTATTTACTTGTGAATTGCTAGCTGTCACCAGGTAAAATAGGATCAGAAATGAAAATGTTCAGGCAAGAGTTATTAGACACCCACTTCTGGGGCCACACGGTATAATATGCTGCCCTCTTGTTAGACTAGACTACCGAAAACCAGGAGATTGGGCTTCAATTCCGCTCGGGCGCACTGAGGGTGGTTTTTCACTCTTTCACACAAATGTGTGTGAACTTCCTCTCAATTAAACCTTCCTAATACCTAAGCTATTAGTGTAATTAGTACATAGGCTTATAATTTGAACGAGTAGTAAGATGTGGTGTTAAAATAAAAAGTTGGTAGAGGAAGCAAGGGTCATATGGTATGGACCTATAGTGAGGTTGGAAACGGAAATAATCCCAAGGAGAATGATGGGGTTAAAGTTTGGAGGGAAAATAATGTAAGGGAGACCAAGAAAGAGATGGGAGGTGCAGATAGAAACAAGTGTGCGGGTGAGAGGGGAATAATGGAAGCATAGAGGAAGATGGAGGCATTTTAATAAACTGATCTGCGCACAGGCTGGAAACCAATTTTTTTAGCATCACATATTACTACCCATTCAGATTATTAACTTATGTAATCATTACCCTAATGTTTTAGGGATTAGAAAGGTTGAATTTAGAAGACGTGTACATACATTTGCATGGTGAGAGAGAGTAGGAAACCATTTAGGGAAAACCACCCTCAATACACCCAACTGGGCTCGAACCACAATCTCCCCATCATCGGCAGTCTAATCTATTGTGAGAGTAGCACCATAAACCATGCGGCCACTAAAGCTGGTCTGGAAATAGATGATGATTATGATGATGAATGATGATCATCATCATCATCATCATAAGTATGATGACGTGGAAGAACAAAAATAGAACCCGTCAGAATAATTAGCTCTCTAGGTAAAGCTGGAAGAATGCATTAAATAGCTCTCCAGTGTTTCACAACTTGAAAAGACCAAAAATAGGACAGAATTTAATATTTATTAGGTGTAAGCCTATAAAAGTTATAATCTATTAATCAATTTTGATAAACTTATAACATTATTTTTAGTGCTCTTTTCTGTTTCTGATTTCACACTTTATACATTCAATCATTTTGTGAAGGAGTGTAATTGTAGCCACTAGCCACAAGCTATGCCAACAGTTTGCAGTACCTTTTTTCTTGATCCTGTCATATCTGACAAGATCTTCCTCGACGATAGCTGCCTCGTGCTTGGTCTGAGGGGCCACTGCCGTGGAGGTAAACCCCGCTGCTACTGCTCCAGTCGAGTAGTGCGCCTGCTCAAGTCAACACAACAAAACTTTCATCTTGACACACACAAAAAATTAGGGGCAAAAATGTCTTGAGTTACTGGGGAGTTGCAATAACTCAGTGTTAGGGGTCACCCATAAACCATGTGACAGTGTAGAGAAAGGGGGGAGCTCTAATGTCTACATGGTACTACATGAGGTGAGAAAGGGTACAACAATACATATATAACACAGATCTTATATTTAAATTACAATGTTGACAAAATAATATCACTGTTCAGTTTTCACTGTTAATAAACAATAAATAAATTATATGAAATTTTAGTTAAAAGTTAGGATACTCAAAAAAACTTGTCAACCCAATTGAGGTATGTTTGACATATATTAATGGTAGGATTTGGTTTGGATGTCACCAGATACTTTTGAAATACAAAAAGGGTTGAAACAAGGAGATTCCCTTTCTCTAATACTTTCTAATCTAGCTTTAGAGTATGTTATTAGGGTAATGCAAAAGAGTGGGGGAGGGTTGACATTAAACGGTACAATGTGGCTATTTGGCTATGCAGATTTAGCTTTGTTGGGTAATATTAAGGAAGAAATGCAGATATTTTATTAGAGGCTAGTAAGAAAATAGGTTTAGAAGTGAATATTGAAAAGACAAAGTATATATTCACACAAATAACACTAATTGGGGATGATAATTTAAAGATTACTGCAACAAACCTATCATTTGACAGGGTTAATGAGTATAAATATGTAGGAAAAGTTTTTAACTAGCAATAGCAATATTAGATGGGAAATTAGGAAAAGAAAAGAGTGAGGAAATGCTTGTTATTACTCGGTCAGTAAGTTGTTGACATCTCGCCTGCTTTCAAGGAATGTAAGACTAAGAATATACAAAACAGTAATTTTACTGGTTGTTTTCTTTGGGTGTGAAACGTGATCTCTTACCTTACACGAGGAAAAAAATTTAGGATGTTTGTAAAGAAGGTGCTTGGGTATATATTTGGTCCAAAAATGGATGAGGATACTGGGAAGTGGAAGTCATATAAGGATGAGTTACATACCCCATACTTATCACAAAACATTCTTAGGATAGTCAAATTTTAGATTATGGTGGGCAGGTTTGCAGTGTAAATGAAAGAATCCAGAGTCATGTTCAAGGTGTCAAATAGAACCCAATGGAAAGAAACCATTGGTATGACCTAGACACAAATGAGAGGATAATGTTATAATGGCCCTGAAAGAAATAGGGAGTAACAAGGTGGACTTAATATAACTTGCTCAAGATAGGGATAGGTTGAGTACTTTTATAAGTGTGGCAATGAACTTTCGCGTTCCTAATGCCAGAGAATAACTAAGTAAAAGATAACTTTCTATTCTGAGTAGTTTTAAATGTCTCTCTTTGGGTGTCACAAAAGCTTCCCTATAAAATATTGACATTCACTCTTTATCTGAAGTCCAACACCTTAGCTCATTCGGTAGCATGTTTGACTACTGAGCTAAGGGTCCCAGGTTTGATTCTCGGCATGGCCGAAAATTTATTGTTGATGAAAATATGAATTTAGTCTTTCACATTGATAAATTAATGGTTGGGAACTGGATGTTGTACCTGTCATAGTCTGAAGTTATATTATAACATATGAAGCTACAACAGGCCTAATCAGCTGGTAGTGTAATTTATATGACTTGAATAAAATGCTGACCCAGTCAGACCACAGCGTGGAAAAAGTAATGGTTGTAAAAAAATTCTTTATGTGAGAAGTTGTTATCCCTCACTGCGGCTTCGCGGTACCTGGTGTGGTCTCGTCGAAGTCCAGTTTCCGGGCGACAGTGGTTGTCAGGCGTCGATCTCGTGGGTCCAGTGGATGGGGGTAAGGAAGGGAGATGGGGGAGAAAACATAGGCGGGTTCTG